>PVHY01005124.1:0-86001 GCA_004024945.1 Uropsilus gracilis | reverse complement strand
GGTGGGGGGGTGAATCCCGGTATTACAAAGATATGAAATGTATATATATATAAACTATTTGATTATAAAAAAATTTTTTAAAAAGCTGTGAAAAGTTGAGAATAAGGTAAAATATCACACCCAATCAACCCAAAGATTACTATTTTTACATTAAAGGTTATAATAAATCAGTAAGGAGATAATTATCACCAATACCATCTATTCCCCCAGAAGAAAAAAGGAACACAAACACATAAAACATAAAAGGAGAAATATAAATGGCAAATAAGCAAAATTTTAAAATTTGCAACCACTTTAGAAAATCAAGAATTGTAGTTAGGCTTCAGTTTTATAGGACTGGATATAAAGAAAACTAAAAGGTAAAGTGTTGGAACAGGGAATGAGGTGAAGAGAAAGAAAGACTGATGAAGGCAAGGGAATGCAGAAATGCAAGGGAGAAAGAAAATGAGTTAAAGAAAGGCAGAAGAATATATACAAAGAGTACAGCTCAAAATTTTTTCCAAAAAATGAAAGAAAAGAAAGAGAACAGGGATGACCCCATGGACCTTGGCACAGTGTAACTCCATGGGAATCAAATTTACAAAGATACAACCTTTGTTATTGGAAGCTGTCAAAAAAAGGATCAGAGCATGATGTTTCTGTGTGCGCGCGCACGCGCGCGCACACACATACACACACATCTTCTTCTACTGGTTCCCACATGCTGACTGAAAATAATCTAATGGTTGAGGGCTAGAAGTTCTTCACTCTCACGCTTGACAATTAAAATTTCCACATCTTGGTAAAAGAAAGAAAGCTGGAAATAATAAATTCTAAAAAAGAAAGCTGGAAATAATAAATAGTACATCTTCTGAGGGTTTTCTTTTGACATCTTTCACATACAGAAAAATCCAAAAACTATTGCCCCATTTATACTGACTATGATTCATTCCAAAAGTGGCACAAACATATTTTTATTTAAATCAACCTTAAAATTGTGGTTTAAACTTGATATTAGTAAGACACCCTTTATTTCTAATATATAAAAACCTTAAAATTTCACTGAAGTAAAGTATATGAATCCACTCATAATTTGAATTTTTAAAAGTTGTCAACCACAGGGGTAATGAAAAGAAGATGCTAATATACTAGCTTCCTACAAAATATTCTAACATTTTTATATAGTAATAGAAAACTTACCTTCTTCCACTTTTAGCCTAATAAATTAAATCATGTTTCATTTATATAGAAAACAGTTGCATTTGAGTCTTACTGTGGAGTAGCAAAGTTTTTAAGTCCTTTTGATTTTTTTCCTTAAAAAAATAATGTAGAAAAGTCACCTTAAATGATCCTCTAATTATAAATCAAAGGCACAACATTCTCTTGACAATGAGATACTTTATTAAATGTGATACATTTACTATATAAGAATCTGTGGAAAAAATGGGGTATCAAATTATTTTGGATCTAGATCTTGGCATTATCAAGTCTGTTCCAAAACGATGCCATCTTACTATATCCCGGAGCTACAAGCATGTTGATGACCAAGAAGTAGCAACATTTTTTTCCCAGGAAGACACACTTAACTGACTTGCCCATGGTATTACAAGTTCTCCTTACAAGATGAAAAGTCTGGATCCCATTTCTAAGGAGCATCAGTTCCCAGCAGGTGAGCCAGATGAAGTACCTGAGCCCCACACAGTGCTTGGTATGGGGTACACAGGTTCATCCTTGCGAGGGTCTCTCCCTTTCAACCATACAACTCTATTTGAACTATTGTGAGGCTCCTTGTAGAGATGAAACTTCTGGAAATAAAGGAGAGCAAGTGTTAGGAGTTGCATGTGGGAAAAAAAAGAATGAGTTGGAAAAGACTGATAATGATTTTTGAGAACTAGAGAGAATGATTACAATGAGGTAATGAGGAAGGAAAAACAGGTTTTATGACAAGTGACACACAGGCTAGGAGGATGGGGAATTTATTACTTTATTACAGGAAAAATCCCTTCGGGGTATAGTTTTATTTTTTTAGGGATATATCTCCTCAGTGGGACATTTCTAGGAGGTAAGGGGGCTGTTGTTACAGATAAGAGATTTGCCAGTAACTATTTCTAGTGTCCCAGAGAGGACGAGCAAGATAATTGTGTTCCTTTACCGAAAGCATATTCATATTAATACCCCTCAAGCAAGAGAGACAAAAAAGGCATGAAACTAAAGAAACACACAGATGATCAGATGATCAAATTCAGTGACACTAATGGTGAGAGGAGGATGGAGATATTGGAAAATAAGCAGCTTTTAAATTTTTCTTTGTAGGACAGTAGCTAACTAGAGGGGTCACAGTTCACTGGCGAAGGCCACCCATTCTCTTACCAGACATGGGTGTCTCTTCAATGAGGTGCCTGTGGTTGGTACTCAGTTCAGTAGAGTCTTGTTCTCCTGCTCTTTCCTCTAGGTCTGATTCTGGGATTGTAGTACAGCCACCTAGAAGAAAAATACAAACAGTATTTTAAGCCACTTGTAGAAAACCAGCCTCTCCACATGACAACCACAGCTAAAGAACATAACAACCATAAAGATATTAAATGATGTGACAACAAGCTTTAGGAGCAGACCAAAGAGAGTAATTTTCAATGTCTCCCTTTGTTGAAAACACCAAGAGTGAGTTATTGCCCCTAAAGACAAATTATGCGGATGATCACTTAGCAACTGCAGCAATGGTGTTGTCTTTAATTTATTCTTTTTAAAGTCAGACGGCACAAAACCCATAGGGCATGTGATATCCATACTGTAATGGCACTTCAAACAGGAATTCCCTTTAAAACCAAAGCATAAGAGAATATAAAAGAAACACAGTACATTAGTCTCAAGGGAGGGAAAACTTCCTTTAGCAGAGAAAGGCTGCTGGTGTTCTGAGATGGTGGCTGTGGTATTTCTCTGGATTTGAGTTTATCCCTGAATCCCAACACCTTCCAATGCAGACAAACACTTCATAATTCAGCAGCAACGCCATGAACTACATTACAGAAACTTTCAATTCCAAGATGACTTGGGGATGAACTGGTAACAGTGCAGTTTTGCTTATAAGTCATTTGATTTTATCCACCAAAATCACATATGGGAAACTCCAAATCATTTGAGAATTTCCTCACTGCTTCTGCAACTTGACTGGACTAATCTGCCATCATTTCCTGAAAATCTACTATCATGTTATATACTGTGCATATATTTTTCCAAGCAATTCTCCTTGTTAATGAAGTACGAATGCATATTTCTTTCTCTGAGGTTTCTTACGTACTGAGTCCTAAAGCCTCACTACTCAAGGAAGGCTTTAGGCATGAGACGTTTCATGAAGAAGAAGAAAGTCAGTGGTACTGACTTGTAAATCACATCATTCAAGTGAAAGGGAAGTGGCAAGACCCCAGGTCTGCAGGAAAATACACCCCAACATCCATCCTCTGTGTCAGCTCAGTAAAAGAAATGACTGCCAAGAGAAATCTGAGAGAAAAGCACTTCCACACACATAAGACTTAGAAGTAGACTCAGATGTTCCCCCAAACAGGAAATGTTAGAATTATCCATCAATGCAATGGAACTTACCCAGCTAGATCTGATATGGTGAGGGCCTCATCCAGAAGGAGAACCAAGCTTATTTTTAAATCATTTTCCAAAGCCTGTAGGTTGTGGTAACAATAACTCTCATTATTAAGCACTTCTAAGTGCTAAGAACTCCTCTCATATTATCTCATATAATTCCTACAAGCCACACCATGACATAGATTAGATGTTATTATTCTCATTTTACCCAGTAGAAAATTAGGTCTCAGGAGATTTTGTAACTTGCAAACGTTACACAGCTCCTAAGGAGTAAAACAGCTCACACACAAGCTGGACAACCCTTTCCAACATGAGTCTAACACACTACTATCATTTGAACTCACCTCAGGCTCTATTTTCTTGCAAAAATCAATCGTACTGAAGATCATTCTAAAGAGGAGGCCCTCAAGATGGGATTTTGAAGTTAGGTAATCCTCCTTCTAAGAAATGTGATTTCTATTTCAAGAAATAGGGGACCCAGGACTGAAGGCAAACAGGAAAGAAGTTACCCATCACTACGTCACCAATTACTTAAACTTTCACTCCCAGTTAACTGGGTTGCCGTTCCTGCAGAGGCCAGAAATTGGGAGCTCGAGTAGCTGTGGAATGGTAATATTTATGAGTCTAAGGATTCCAGAGTAGGGTGGTCGCTTCTCATGCTTAGAGACCTTGCAAAAAGAAAACGGTAAATTTCATGTAATTAAGCATGAACGGAAGGCAAGTTCCGCAGGCAAGAAGGCCTCTTTGGCCTTGCCAGTTCAAGTGAGATCACTGGACCACCCATGATATCACCTGTGAGTTCAGTAGAAATGCAGAATCTCAGGTCCCACTTACACACCTGCTGAGTTAAAATCTGCTAAGGACACCACTCTTTGCTAGGAAAACATATTTGCCACAAAGTTAAGAGTAAGCAGCAAAAGAAGAGAACAAAGTCTAAAGCTTCAAACAGAGACCCTCTAAAGTCAATCCATGGAAGTGGAGCCTGGGCTCCACAGACGCCAGATGAAGTACCCTTGGCTTAGAGCCTGTCCCATCAAAGGAGGATAGGAAGAAAAGCCACAGCTGGACGAAATCATCCAAACACAAATCGTGTGTGCGACACATCTGAGCCAAGAGGCGAATCAGGCAAAGAGCTGGGGACTTCCTGAGCTGCAGCTCCCGGCAGTGAGGACTGGCCTGCAACAGCAGAAGGGGCGCCTGGAGACAAAGGAAGCACCTAAAATTTGCAATTTATCTAAATGAATATTTTCACAAAGTATAATAAAAAATGAATAAAAAGAATTAACAGAAAAGTGAAAGGAAATTATTGGCTCTCACCTGTTAGTATTAGATGCAATCAGAAAAGTACTATTAAATGCTACTAGTTTCTACACTCAATTTCAGATACAAAGTGTTTGCAGATAGTTGCCAGTCTTCCAGTCACACTTTGAGTAGCACAGACTTCAAAAGACTGCCTCCTTCAGTTTATATTATACGTAGACTGAGGATGAAAAATAATAATGTAAATTCTTAATTCTCTAAAGTTCAAATGACTAGTAAATCCACTTTGGCAACAACAAGGGCTTCTCAAACTTACATCATTGCTCAAATATCAGCCTGGTAGATCTCACTGCACAGAATCCAGAACAGTCTTCCCTCGCCTGCATTCACAAAGAATGTCCAGGTTCTCCTTTACCTGCTGCTGCTGTAACATTATGTTTCTGTCTCTAAGAAGGAATATCATTAAGGAATCCTAATTCAGAGTTCTGGGTGCTTTTAAAAGGGAACAATATTACAAGTGATAGTTTTATTACAGAGTCCTATTACAAGTAAATGATTACTAAAAGCTTTTCTGGACTAATTTGGAAATTTAACTCTTGTAGAGGAAATTTTAAAACATGATGTTTGCATTATGAGTTGTGAACAATCGTGAACAATGCATAGAAGCATTTGGAGCAAAATGATGCATGAATTGGAGCGTATAGTATGTCCACCACCCATGATGTGTAAGAGCATTTATTCTTCTGAATTGTTGCCAATAAAATTATGTATACCACCAATTGTGTTAACTAAGCCTGTCAGCAAAAATTTGTTTTTTCCAAGTTGAAACAAGTTAATGTGTACAGTAATACTCATGCAGGCAAAACAATTATTTTACTAGAAAATCTTAACCTAAAATTTTGAATAACCAGTAGTTCACCCAATATTAATAAAGATAACACAACTCTAGGATTTTTTCTTTTAGGAATTCCAAGTTACCCTCAAACATGGAAATAAATTATAAAGTCAAAATCCTTGAACTTCTTCCTTACCAGATGGAATAAATTCTATCAAGAGAATTACACTAAGAAATTTCTATCAATTGCCAAAAAAACAATACTAAAAGAGGTCAGATCCTCTCTGCAGGTTGCCATTGTGGAATTAACTATAAAAGTCATGGGGTTCAGAGGTCAAGATAGGAGACCAGGCAGAAACCAATGTGGCTGTCATCTAGAATCTCAGGGATCAAAATCAGATTGCGAAGTGAGCAGTGGTAAATATGTAACCAGTAGCTTCTGAAAATAAAGCCCTAATCTGCAATACTTGCTCAATCTCATGGCATAAATATTCTCAGGATGGCCAACTTCAGATGAGATCGGGCGCGTTCAGGGTGATATGGCCATAGACAAGCCTACAGCACCCAGAGGATGGCCAACTTCAAGTACCCAACATCACCAAACTTGGAGACTCGTAGAGATGTGCTAGAGTATACAGACAGCACTTTAATGGTACAGCTTCTAGAGACATAAATAATTCAAACTCATAGATAATAGTAAAGTGTAGTAAAATAATGACTTATGAGTATATTACCTTTTTTCTGAATACAAATTATTTGCTTATGTCTGTATAATAATTTAATTTTTAATACTTGCTACATTTAACCACTGGTCCACAGAGTTCCTAAAAATTCAATAATTGGCTCTCATTGCAAGTGCAAGCTAGTTCCACTGCTGAAAGGCAGCAAGGGCATGGAGTTTAGGATTATGCTTTGAAGTCTGGTATCGAACCATGACTCAGCATTTATAATCCATGTTATCCTCTTGCGTAAGTTATTTCACTTAAATGAGCCTCACTTTCTTTATCTATAAAATACTCTGCAGCCCTGCTTGATAAGGAGGATGTTGATGAATAAGTGTAGGTACATTGCTTTTTATTTAATTTTAAGTAAAGTTAGGAACATTAAGAGAAAAGTAAAAAGGTCAAGATAAACATCCCTAGGTAGGTATCTGAAATGGGAGATTCACACAAGCAGATACACATATATCCAAGCAGTCGGACACACTTCTGCAACAACAAAAAACTAGAAACCTTAAACATATGGCCACCACCTGGAGCTGACTGCTCAATTTTACTCACTCCCTGTCTTTTATCCTCCCTGCCATTTGATTTTGCAACTTTTAATCATTTAACTCTCCCCCAGGTAAATCCTAGTGGTGCAGTAGTACCTGCCTCAATAGCTACCTATGACTCCAATAATCTAAACTGGGGGGTTGCCAGATAGTAAGTATATTTTAGACTCTCCAGGTTGTCTGGTATGTGGTGCAACTACTCAATATTGCTGTGCTAGTGCAAAAGCAGCAACAGACAGTTAAGTAAACAGCTATAAGCATTGAGCTTCACAAAAAAAAAAAAATTTACAGAAGGGCCAGACTTAGAGTCTGCCAATCACTGATCTGATCCAATACTCTTAGGAAGCCACCCTTCATACAGTATCCTAATTCTGAAGATTCTTAATTCATTAAATACCCAACTTCCTTAGAGTCATACTGTAATAATACTAAGAATAATACTAAGAGTAATGATGATAATCATTATAAAACATATTGTTTTTCCTAGAGTTGCAAATCATCTTATTAGGGTAGTGTTGATATATTTTTTTAATAGACTTTACTTTCCAGATCTATGGAAAATTTTCATATATCTTCTGTGCTTTTTCCTCTTACTAACACCTTGTATTATTATAGTACATTTGTGACAATCAGTGAACTAATATCGATGTGGTATTACTAATTCAAGGCCAAAGTTTACTCAGATTTCCTTGACTTTCACTGAATATCCTTCACTGAATATGAATCACAATTCAGTATCCTATCAGAATACTTCATGCCATTAGCTGTCATGTCTCCTTTGGCTGTTCTTGGTTGTGACAGCTTCACAGGCTTCCCTTGTTTTTCTGGACTTTGACAGTTATGTGACGCATTAGTCAGATAAAATGCAGAATGCCCATCTAGTGGAATTTGTCTGCTGTTTTTCTTATGATTAGACTAGGGAAACATTTTTAAAAGAGGCTTCTTTTCACAAATTCTTGAGGTTTGAATGTTTTAGGATTTATTTTCTCCAGGAGTTTATCTTCACTATCAAAGGTGAAAGCAAAATAGGCAGTAAATGGAAGTCACTGACGAGAAAGGTGGCCAACAGCAAGATTCACCTCTGACTAAAGTTTGCAATAGTAAACCAGGCTGGGACACTCTACAACACCTGAGTAGATTATCAGTTGTCCCCTCTGTCAAAGAAGGTCTTAACAAGGCCTGTCATGAGCACTGCATTGCTGAAATGATGCAGACCCAACATGGAGATTAGCACACAGTACATTTTATTACCTCTACCATCTCTTAATTTTCATGGCATAGATGTCATTTCTACACCAGTTGCGTGAAATTGAAGAACTTAAGCTCTTAGTTTAACTACCTTCATTTAAACAACTATCAAAACAGAGGCTCAGGGAGGGTAGTTGATGGCCCTAAAACCCCAGTGCTAGTTCTGGTGCACCTACCTTCTAAACTATTACAGATTTCTCAAGAACTTCTTTTTCCAGAAAGATCTCAATAGACTTGCTTAAGAGTTGGCTGCCTTAGCTAGTATGTCTTCTCAATGATACAGAAAATCCAGAAAGTTGGCAAGCTGCTCTTTGGTATATTTTAGGACTTTGTTGGCTTTTTTTTTTTTTTTTTAACAGTGACCTTTGCAATCAACTGAGTGGATGGGTGAGAATGTTCCACTCTTTAAAGGGAAGAGAAAATCTCCTCTTATTTTTTTCCATATATTTAAAAGAACTCAAACAAGGAGACACTTTAAGAATCACAAATGACCACAGACCCTGCTCTGACTTGCCAGCCAAATGTCTTCTGTTCACATGGCCTGAATTGCTACTTAGAATTAAAAACAGCAGAAACCTCAAAAATATACACCAGTGACATTTTTCTTTTAATCAAGATTTAATTGATGGATAAAGTGCTTTTTGAGGTTAACATTCAGACTTCATTTCAAAGGTTTATAATTCATCCAAAGTGTGGGGATTGGGTGCTTTGAAAAGAATATTTCACTACCTTAACTATGATGAGCTTCCTAAGTAATTTATGAATAATTTTAAAATTTTCTTTAAATACAGTCAATGAGAAGTGTTATTCTTTATCTTATCTATGTTTTTTTTCTCTTTGTAAGTCTACACATGTAGATACATACAAACAGACATACACACTTGTATAAGAGTTTTCCTGGTAATTCTTCTCTATGTTCATTTTTAAAACTATGTTTTCTTGGTCCAAGGAGAATGCAAGCTATAAAAAGTCAAGTTTCTTACTGTATGTCCATGCTGTAGTTTTGCCTCTGTATTGAGAAAGTTTGTCAAAATGGGCAAAGGAAAAGAAGGGAAATGAATAGAAGAGAGAGGGAAATAAAAGCTGAAAGGAAGAGACACATGAATCATCAATGAAGTCTAATTTTTATGTGAAATATCTGGGATGACCTACTGAAGGTGTAGGTGATAATGCTATATAAAAGCATAAAATATTGTATCAGCCATTAAAATTATGTAAGTCACAATAGGAGACACAGCTAGGATGAATTTTGGATAAAACGCAGATAAGAACTTACAGCAGGGCTAAAGAGGAAACAAAAAGCAACAATTTTGTAGAAAAAATGGAGCTGTACTTTCCATGGTCAACCTTCTATTGATCTCTCTTCTTCAAAAATGGACTTTCCATCAAAGTGCTCAGTCCATCCCATACTTGGACTTCACATTTCACAATAGCACACCATAATCAGCCGAACAGTGCTTGTTTAACTTCTTTTTTTTTTTTCCACTAATGAGGATGGTATGTGTGAAGGGGGGGGGAGGGTGACATGCACATGAATGTTATGTGTGCCCTGAATTTGTTCTGTGCTTAAAGGTTCATTTGGATAACCAATATTTCTGCTAAACTGAGTCTACACAGGTGTTTACTGAATAGAAGCTTTCCAGAAAAACACGTCCACAGGAGATTGTTGAATACAACAGGCACAGACTTCTTCAAAACACACCTTTGAAATAAGCTCTCTAGAAAATGACAGAGGCTGGATATCTAAGCACAGCACTAAAAACCAGACTGCTGTCATATGATGACACCAACACTCTCAAGGAGGGGCTGGAGGACACACAGTCATATCTTTCTCATCTCCACTTCCATTCTACTTTTTACTTTTTTCTAGTGTGAAGGCATACCACCCTTAACCTGGTCTACTTTGATAGCTTCAAATTTGAAGACAAAAATTTTTAAAAATGCCATTCCATATTGTCTTAGGTTTCCAATTCTAACAGCAGATATTTTCTTTTCTGAGGCCCTACTGAATGCATCCTGGACCTTTCTCTCTCCCTGTATCTGACCTCATTGACAACAGTTCATCCACTGGCAACAGGAAAAAAATAATGTCTAACCATAAGGAGGCAGGTGCAAGTCACTATGCAGTGTGTTCAACATGAAGTCTCACAGAATGTGTGGGAGTTCAATTCTGCTACCAAGTAACAAACCTTGATCCCCACACACAGTGAAAACTTAAAATGTGTTTAACATTATGCATGTACCTATGTTTGAAAATATTTCCATTTCACACCTCACAGCACAGACCAAGGGTGTGAATAAAAGGGAGTCTAATACATTTTAAGAGGTCTAGCATGTGTCTCAACAAGTTTTAAAAACCCAGTAAAGACTGAATACTAAGTCCCGTGGGGTGTAAGGGCTCCAGTCAGAGTCTGGATTTAAGAGTACAGGGTGCTCCTGGCATTAAGATGCTTCCACAACTGGAATAAAGGCAGATATCCAAGTGTTGTTTAGCTGGACAACCAGTTAGAATTGCAGTCCACTTGGTATAGAGGATTAAGAAAGACAGGAACACAGTCATTTTCATCCATTGATAATTATGTAAACAGAACATACCAAGCAGAAAAAGAGTCCTATTTACAAAAACGCAAGTACAGTCCATAAATCCTACAGATTGGAATGGATCCAGCTTAAGAATTTCTCCAGATGTCAGTCTGTAAACAGGGCTTCATAAAGTGAATTCCCCAATTAATTGTTGGCAAGAGTGATCTCTACACTATGTTAGTACATTATGACCCCCTACCATATGTAGGTGAATTGTTGTCTGACCCTATAGATTGTTAATCAGTTATGATACAACAGATCAAGTCAGGGGAAAGAAGCTGAGGTCAGCACAACTTCATCTGATATGGAGAAAAATACCGTAAAATTACCGCTCAGGCACTTGGAGTTTTGTTCACTGAAGGAAATGAGAATTCTTCTATTTATTTGCATTACATCTGTTTTTCTAACACATTTAGTTCTTAACCTGGACCACTTGGAAAGACACACACCCAGTAAGAACATAAACATGGAACTTAAAAAAAAAAAAAAAGAAAAGAAACCCTACTTACTATTTTGTTAAAGTCTCCATTCACAATGTTTTCCCAAATGTTAACAAGGCCATTAAATCCTCCAAACAGGAATACAAAGTATTTCCCAGCCATTGTGAGAAGGTGGGGAAGAAGAAAAGTTAATATTTGATTTTTTTTTTTTTTGCCGGGGGCTCCAAATCTAGAGAACTCAGCAATATAACACAAGATCTTTAGTCTTTCAACTTTATCTTTTCTATACTGATAAGTGTAGCACTTTCTTGTTCAAAAAGGAGGAGATTGTGGGTTTTAATTTCCATTTTGTGTCTAAGTCCAAAGGAAAGCTTATGTACAACTGGAAAGAGACATAATTTTAAGACATTTCCATTTCCAATACTTTCCTCTCCTAACTCCCTCTTCAGAGACCAACTCTCTTTCAAAAGTACACACACACAAATAAAACATTATAGCTATAGTTGAGAAAGAAAGGAAGCCAATAGTTCTGCAATAATAATTTCTTTAAAAAAAATGAAATTGTAAGAACATAACTCTGCTTTGCCGGGACACCATATAATAAGAGCCAGTGTTCTTCACAGCTTCCCTCTTGCATCAAGTGGCTGTTAATTCTCCAATAGTCCTGGCAACATTTCTTCAACTTAAGTTTCTTTCCACAACCCAATTAAAAGTCATAATCTTGACCAAATTGTGTTGTTTTTAATAATAACAGAGTCTAGGTGGTGATTATGAAACTGAAAGTTCAGCCAGGTCACTTCAGTCATAAATAGGTTGAGGGAAAAGAGAAAGAACATGATGACTCTGGAGAATGCTTGTTTCATAGTCCTTTTGCCTAGGATGGGAAACCTGAATTCAGGACTCATTCCCAAGTAATTTTGTTATGTAATGACATATTTCTAGGATTACCCATTAAACAATGCCATAATTTTCAGAGAAGGGAAATGTACTTAGGACAACAAACTTGTAAGATGACCACAGCAAAGGACATTTCAAAAGACACAGCGAGTACCACTATGTCTGGAGCAAAGTCATGTAAGTCTGGCCCTCCATTTCCTTTCCACTTAAATGCAGAAAAAATATAGCATTGACTTTATAAGAGATGAAGATTAAATTAGTTAATGCTTGTAATACAGTGATCATAGCACCTGGCATAGAGCAAGTCCCAATAAATACTAGCTGTTATTTTCAGTACTAACCCACAACATACGTTAGTCATTACAGTTGCAGCCAATTACACATGAAGCAGCAAGCATGACTTTATATTTGATTTCTAAAAATTGTTCAGGTAAAAGTTGAGGGTGGGTGAAGGGAACCAGTAGTACTATTTCCCATTGCTCTCAGTGACCAAAGCCAAAATTGTCGATGAGACATTAAAATAATTCCCTTGAAAATCATGCATGCATTCCTTTTAGGATGAAATCACTAGTGTTTTACTATCAAAGATAACTATCCTTCTGAAATCACAATAGGAATTTTAAAAAGGTTCAAATGATGATGATGATTGATGATGATGATGATGATGATGATGATGATGATGATGATGATGATGATGATGAGGGTGCATAATCACAGTCATTGTTTTTTATTTACCAGCAGAGCCATTAATACCGAGAAATTCAAACCCACAAGATAATACCGCATAAATGGATGGACACCAAGATAAAAGGATAAAACAGTGATAGGTTTACTTTCTCATGGGAAATTGAAATGGCCAGCTGATGAACTTAAGAGAGGAAGTCTGCTGACCTAGTGTTACTAAACATAGGCAGCCAAGGAGCAGAGGAATAAAGCTATGCATTTAAATGTATGCCTTGAAGGAAGCAAACACCAATTATTTTTATATGACTTTAATTCTCCCAGTGAATACTTTATGGGTGTTGGCAAGTCCTTCTGGAAAAGGAAGGGATTATTAATGAAGGATTCAGTGGCAACGGCTCACCGATGCTTTAAGAAATAACACTTAACAAAGAGTGATTTAGTTCACACCTCATTCTAAAGATATAGAAATTTTATGGATCTTAAAAAAATAGTAAAGTATTATGTTCACATATATAGTTCTTCCTGTTTTAGTTTCCAGATGGTTCTATAGCCCACGTGATAAACAAATAAGCTTCCCACAGGAAAATAAACATAGAAAGGGAAGGAGCTAAACATTTTTTTCTTCTATGCAAAGAGTAAGTATTTGACTGACTTGAAAAGGAATCATGAAACTTGAGGAGATAACAGTCCTTAAAGGAAAAAGTCATTTGTGAAGAATATTCTACCATTATTCCAGAATTACAGATCAGTGACAGCCCACTAATGTACAGTCTAGAAACTCTAGGGGAAAGCCCAATTGGCTCTTGTGTTCCATCTTGCTTTTCAAGAGCTTAATCCACCCACTCCAGCAAATTCTCAGCCTAGTCACTTACCACAAGTAAGTGAGGAAAAAGAGAAAAGAACAGGATGACTCTGAAGAATGCCTGTTTCATCATAGCCTTTTTCCTATGAGAAACCTGAATAAAGACTCAGGGCTCATTTCAAAGCAATTTTGTCAACAAACAAACAAACAACAACAACAAAAAACTCAGCAGCCAGGAAGAAATAATAGTCTGGTAAAGAAAGAGCAAAACTGCTCCAGGAAGAAAGCAGGCAAGAGTGTAAAGTAGTAAAATATAACAGTCATCTCTGCTCCCATAGGAACAGTAGACTTTTATCTAAGTTGATACAACTTAGAAGATAGCTGAAGACTGGATCTCCCAGAGATTGATATAAACTATCAGAAGCCTGAGGTGCAGTCTCATTAGGGATGATATTGATGCACTGGAAGAAATACCCACTAATCTCCCACTTGGACTCTACAGGCTTCCCAGGGCTCATAAGTCCACTATGGAAGCACCTGTCTCCTAGAGGGATCTCTGGTGTGGCTCTGCCTGGAAACTAAAGGCAAGAGCACCAGGGGCTGCTTTAGCAGGGTGTTGTGATTGGAAGAAAAAAAACACTCCATCCCTGTCTGGGTTTGGCAGGTTTCTGCACAACCTAATTACTGTACAGATTGCAATCACCCATGGTACCTGCCTGCTGCCAGAGCCCACAGCCTCCCAGTTGCTCTGGTCTTGACTTAGCCTCGAGAAAGTCTCCTCCTGCAAAACCTAAACCTCCTGAGATCGGAATTAGGCTGCAGCTGAAGGGTCAGAGATAGTCTTAAACTTCTTGAAAAACAATGAATATGGAATCTGTCTTGATCTAGTTGTGACTGGAGATCCTTTTCTCATCTCAAGCAGCTGTAGCATCATTGCGTCCCTGGCACTCTTGGATTAGGAGGCTCCAGCACCTCAACAGCCTGCCTGGTAGCTAGGTGATGAGTCACTTCCTTGTACTGCCTCTTGAGCACCGGTCATCCTGACTGCTGGTAAGGCTTCAACTAATTCAAGAACAGAAAGCACAATATCCAACACCTACACCTTCTGCCAATATCTAGATATTAGCTCTTGATAACAGTTACTTGCGGATAAAGGAATTGCAAAGGAAGACACAAAGACATCTGTCTGCCTGGGAAATTTCTTAAAATGAAAAAAGATCCATCTTATTTCCACTGGGGCATCATGTTATGGCCTGGAACAGTTTATTTTTCCCAGGGTACTTCAAATCTAAATGTGTTTTTAAAAGCAAGCCCAATGAAAGATTAGATAAACAACTGGACAATGTTTTTTACACTCTGGTAACATAAACATTTCAAATTCCTTCCTAACTCTTTAGTAGCATAAATCTCTAATTCCAGAGAAGGTGAAATATCTTCAAAGTTTAAACATTACTTTGAATTATTCACATTCACCTCCATTTCCATCTTAAAATTTGGCAATGAAAAGACAACTTTCATCCAAACGATGGTACTATGACTCTCTTCCAATTGTAAAACAACTTGAATTAACCCCAGCTCTGCTTCCTTTAAAGAACAGAAAACAGCCCTACCCAACAGTTTCTGTCCTCTTTTTTTTCTTACTCCTATACATTCTGCTCTGTCCTTTTGAAATTAAATGTTTAAAAATCCAGAGGAGGGGAGATGTGGAGTTCTCTCCTACTATGTTTAAGCTATGAAAACATTTTAAAATTATTATCAAGCAGAAAAGAAATAGGCTTAAGTGGTAGATATAGCAAGAAGACATCAAGGGAAGGAGAGCTCATGATAGCTGAGGAAGGGGATGGAGTAAAACCTCAGTGTCACAGAGGAAGAAGGGAAAGGAAGGAGAGAAAGGAGAAAAATGAAAGGTGTGAAAATAAAAGGTGTGAGGATTACTATCTCAGTGTATAGCCCTCCCCCCACAGACACACACACTGGAAATTTAGTAATAATAGGAGTGATTAGAGGAAAAGAGAAGATACTAAGCTGATAGTCATTTCATTTGTATCTGTTTTCATAGTTCATGTAGCAATTCCACTTCACATCATTTCTTACAACTTGAGTGATACAGTAGATAGAAATCTGTACTCCAACACCTCAGAAAAAACACCCACCAACTCCTGGGAAATTACTCAGTAACTTTGAGCCTCTATTTCCTTGTTTATAAAATGGTAATTATAACTTCTTAAAAAACAATTGTGAGAGGTAAAAGAGACATAAAAATTCAGAAATAAAGTCAAGCTTGAAAATTGGTAGTTATTATAATGAATGATAAAATTGATTGACTCAAGGTCATAGTACAAGACATGGGAAAATGTACATATTTTTATAAGCATGCCATCTTCTAACATGAAATCATGGAGAAATAGAAATCTTAACAATTACAAACAAGTACAAGCAAGGAAACTGTTGAAACAGCAAATAGGAGACTCACAAAAAAGAACAAGGACCAGATGAAAGAGACCAAACCATGAAAGAGACATAATTGATATACTTGTTCTTCTCAAATATTTCCCAAACAGTGGAGGAGAGAATGACTCCAAACATATTTTATGAGGTAAACATTACTCTTATACCAGAAGTAAACAAGGATATTACACGAAAAGATCAATATTATTGATGAATGCAGATGCAAAAATCCACAACAAAATTTTAGCAAATCAAATTGACCACGTCATTCATTGAAAGTATCATACACCAAGGCAAAGCAAGATTTATTTCAGAGATGCAAGGTTTGCTCAACATACTTTTTTGTATGTTCAATGCAAATTCACCACATTAACAGAAGGAAAACCAAAAATCATCTGATCATATCAATAATGCTGAGAAAGCAGTTGACATTATTTGGTGTTCATTTCTAGCAATATTTTACTGTGTATGCTTACCACATCTTCTTTATTGAGTCTTCAGAGCACTTAGGTTGCTTCTATAGATGAGCTAGTGCAAAAAAAAAGACTGCAAAAGAACACTGGGAAACATGTAATTCTTTCTAGCTGATGTTTTCATATTCATCCGATAGATACCCAGAGGTAGGATTGCCATATTATATGGTATTTCTTTCTTTGTAATTTTATTATTTTTAATTGAAGTAATATTTGGTTTATAACAATGTGATCATATGGTATTTCTACTTTTTAGTTCCATCAAAAAGGTTCAGACAGCTTTTCCAGTTAGTATTTTATAAGGCAAACAGGAGCTGTGGGTGTATGGAAAGACCACAGAGGGGAAAAAACAAGTGAAAATTTTAGTAATTCTTAAGAAAAATAACCACAGTGATCAGTAAAGCTTCATTTGAGGACTCTTTGGTGCCTGAATACACATAAAACATTTGAAATAAAAGCTGTCCAGAGAAAAAGAGGGAAAATGTGATGATAAAACAAAATACATTATTCTATTAAATGAAACTGACAGTGAATATTCTGGAAATTGAGTATATGTATAGTTTTAAATTCAAATGTGTGAAAAACAAACTGAAACAGTATATGCTAGTATTTTGTAACCTTTATTTTTTTAAAGATCCCTTGAGAATACAACGAAATCAAATAAGTGATTTTAATAATACAATGAAATTAATCTAACAAAGTTAGAATATCATATAAATGTTAGTAACTATCACCATTCAGGAATCAGATGAGAGTCTTTGCACACTAAAACTCCTGGTAGGTGACACTTCTCACTTTCATGAAAAGAAAAGCAGTGGTTTATCAGCTGGACCATGTTTGTAACTACTGACAGTTGTTCAGGTAAGTAGATCTAGTTAAAGTTTCTGAGTAAGTTAGAACAATTGGTTCTTTATTTGATGTCCATTTGTCAAGCAGAGTTTGACACACCATAAAGCAAAACTGTTTTCATAGGAACAAGTCAAGGTTGAGGCAAAGTGGCTTGTTATGGAGATGAAAATGAACTTAATGTGTCAGGGCCATAATGTTTACAGAAATAAATAAAAGGTTCAGGACTTAGAGTGACCTTTCAGTCTGCCACCAAGATGAACTTATTCTACTATCATTTCATTTTATCAGAAAAATTGCTTATTTTTAAAATCAATGTGCTTTGTAGACTTCCCCACTCCCCAGATGAATATAAAATACCTTAGCCCAAAATGGTCATTTTAGAATTGAAGAATGAGTGTCCCCCCCACACACACACACCTTTCTGTAAATGACAGATAAAGATTTTGTCTGAAGGTTTTATGCAGCCACTTGGAATAGTTACTCATTACTTTTTAAAATTTTATTTATTTATTTATTTATATATTTCACATCATTGTGATCCCTGGGGGTCACCCACCATCTCCCCTCCCTGGCCACTCCAGCTGGTCCCCTCCCCTAGTTGTGTACTTAAGTTTGGTTGTCCATATATTAGTGAAACCATTTGGTTTCTGTCTTTTTCCTTCGGACTTGTTTCTGCCAATATGATTACTTCTAGGTACATCCTTGTTACTTCCCCCCCCCCCAAAAAAAAAATCAAATTTGTCATTTTTAATTGATGTGTAATATTCCATTTTAGTATATATATAACATATATTTTTCATCCAGTCATCTGTCTTGGGGCATTTGGGTTGTTTCCATGTTCTTGCAATTATAACTCCTGAGCACAGGTGTCCCTTTGTACCCACATTGAGGTCTCCTTTGGGTAGATTTCCAGAAGAAAGATGGCTGGGTCAAATGGTATTTCCATTTTCATTAGTTTGAGGGTTTTCCACACTGCTTTCCATAATGGCTGGACCAGTTTACATTCCCACCAGCAGTGTAAAAGTGTTCCTTTCTCTCCACATCCATGCCAGCATTGGTTGGCTGGTTTTTGGATGTGGGCCATTCTTACTCATTAGTCTTCAAAAACAATTTCACTATCTCCAAAGGTTACTATCATGACTGATATGGGTCACAACGCAGTGAGACTTAGGTCTCTAACCCTCAAAGTTATCGAATCAGGGGTCTGAGTGATATTCCTAGAAAGCCTCAGTCTATAAAACTGAAAAATCCAACATCATCATGGCTTCTTGGCTGAACCAATTTCCCTACATGTTTGAACTAGAATGATGTTTGTTGTACTTCTTTCAGCTACTTCTAGGAGAGATAGCAGAATAACCCCCAACTGCCAGTACTTTCAGTAAACGTTATCCCTTTGGTGGAGTTTACCTTCCCAGGATACCCTGTGGTTCAGTCTCTTTTAGGATATTTTTATATTTTCTCTGATGTCTTATGAGCAGTGGTGTCCATCACTTAAAAAAGTCTCTTCTGGAAACATAATGAGTAGCAGTTCCTTCGCATACATATAAGCAATCTTACTTCGTGATTACTACCCAATGTCATTTCTACCTAACTTTTGTAAACTTACTTCTGGAGAACCTACAAATATATGGATACTAAATATATGTAATAAAAAATTGTCATTTTCTTTCATTGTCACTGCTAGATAACACTCCCTAATTAGATTTCTGTTCTCAAATGATAATTTAACAGACCTCAGTTATCTGGTCATCAACTGACCCCATAACCTAGGTGAACTGAGTTTCACAACAGAAAACTATCTAGTAAGCTGATAAGAGTGCAGTGCCAGAGTTAGACTTGTGGGACTTTAGTTCCAGCTTCACACACAGCTGTATGGTCTTAGATGGATCACCAAACCAAAGATGACTCTGTTTAGTCATTTATAAAGTGAAAAATATGAATTTTTGGAAAGATTAAATGGGGACAGTCTACATATGGATATGGCATGCATGCATGAAAAAAATGGCTAGTAAATGTTAGTAGTTGTTATTTTTATTATAAAACATAAGTTAAAGACAGATGATAATTAAATTGGTCTTTTTGTGATGTTTATAATGTTCCAATTTTGAGTTGGATGTTCTTTATTATATACCAATGATTACCTTTATTTGTCATTGCTTTGTACGAAATGAATGAAATTCATCCAGCTGAACATAAACTGCTTTATTTTAAATTTTTAAACAAACATTTGTTTTAGACTTAAAGTGAAGAGGCTGAGGAAATTGAGTAATTCTAATCTGCCTTGAAAAGCTTGACTGACATTCTTTTTCTTTTTTTTTCCTTTTTCATTTACCACCATCAGGGGCACTGGACAGCTAACTAACATGCTATTGAAATGAATTTTGAAGTCTGGTTGTTGTCCAGGTCATCTCATAACTTCAGTTCTCTTCAATTGATCATTAAAATGACAGGTAATGTCCCAACCACTGTTGAAACTCTTTTGTGTTTGAGGATCAAATTGATAGAAAACAAACCTCAGTGCCTCAGGACAGGGCTGTGATGCACACTGTGGCCAAATCTTTCAAAGATAATAATAAATACATTCAAACTCTTAACAATTTAGAAAATAAATTTCCCATGCGAGACACAAATAAATAAGACCAACTTGAGATGGTGAATGGCTTGGTGACCCTAAGACCTGGGAATATTGGGAACAGAACAAACATATTGTCCTGTTCCGTCTCAGATAGAATAGGGTCCTTTGTCTTGGCTCCTTTTCAGTTCATAATGAAGTGTTTCAGAGGATGAAGCCATTAGTCTTCGGAGGTCCCTGAAGGAGGGGATGAGATCCAAGCTAAACATTGCAAAGGATTGTCTCTCAAAAATTTCCCATTTTTATTAGAAGTTTCAAAGAGGAGTACCCAACAATAAGATTTTCAAGCTGTCAGAACTTAAGGACACAGAGTGAACAGAGAGAAACAGTCTTGCAGAACAGTGGGAAAGCAGGACCTGCAAAAGGCAGGAACCTAAAACAGGCTGAATTCTCCCCTTTGAACACTAAGGAATTTCAAGTTCTGGTAATTTGAATACATGCTTCCTTTGCGTTTACTCCACTCTTCATATAAATTCTTACATATGATTTTTCTCTGACAAGTATCATCTGAATTTGGATAAAAGACTATATCCATTTCCTGTTGTTCCAGACATGGGATATAAGAAAACATATATACTGATATGAGAATATGAGATCTGTTTTAATAGTCATGAATTTCAGAACATGTTTGTGGGTCCCTCTTAAAGGCAATTCAACATAGAAACATAAATTTCTTCCTGAAACCCTATTAATAATTTTTCCTCCTCTACCTCCTCTTCATTCTCCTTCTCCTTTGCACATTCTCTCTTCTACTTCCTCATTCTCTCTTCTCCTCTGCACAAGGAATTGTACAGGTAGCTGATAACATTCTGTACTCCAAGCAGGGTTCTTTCTCCAGCAAACAAGAAACATGCAGAGAAGTATGAAAGTGGATGTGAGGAGCCTGCGCAAGCAGATGACTGACTACTTGCGAAAGAAAGAAGTAATTCCTGACACCACTTTGTACCACCCTAATCCAAGTCTGAGCAATCTTTGCAATTTCTAGGGTCTGGAAGATGTCTTGTTTGGGAGCTATCCTGCAGGGAAGGGTAAAATGAACTTAGGTGCTAGGAGGCCACTGACTCATCTCCACCAGCTCTGTCACTTCCCTTTATCCCTACCTCCATCCCTGACACTGGTTCTTCAACCTTGGCAAATTGTTTAACATCTCTAAACCTCAGTTTTCTCTCCACAGTGGTGGTAAGAACATCAGTCTTTATTTCAGGGTTGATATGAAAGTCAAATGTGCTAACTTTTATAAAAGTAGTATAATAATATAAATAATGGTGATAAAAATAAAATGATAGGGCAAAGATATGTCAGAGTCCAGATTTAAGCCTTTCTGAGAAAGGCAACATTTCTCTAAGATTTTTAACACACTGTTTCAGGTGAGGGTGACTGAATGCATAAATGCACAACTGTACTCACCTTCCACAAGTTAAGGGATACTGAGCCAAATAAGAACACGTATCATCAATTCTTCTCTGTCCTCCTTTACTTGGGAGAGGTTAAAATATCTATTTTTCAAATCATTTCATGTTTTAAAAAAGACAAATATTTACCAGTCTGCAGTCTTGGAGTACAGAGTGGTTAATCATTCCATACCCAGCCTTGCTCAGGCCAGGAAAGTTTATATAACAGGGGAAGTCAGATAACGACTCACTTTTAAATAGAGAGATCATTTCATTTTAATTAAGAATAAGCAATACCTTGTGACCTCACTTGTATGTGATATATAAGGGAACAAAACAAATGGACAAGCAAACTAAGCCCCCTTAGATTCTGACTACAGAACTGAAGAGGTTACCAGAAGGGAAGAGAATAAGGAATGGAAGAGGTGGGTGCAGGGGGGTGAACTAGATGGTGATAGAGAATAACTAGATCCTTGGTGGTAGCAAGGCATGGAATATAGTTGTCAAGGTATGAAGATGTACTCCTGAAACTTATACAGCATTGTAAACTAATCCTACATCAATATAAACAAATTAATAAATTGATAAGAAAAAAGTAGGAAACAAACCAAAGGTATAAGTTCAAGAAAAGGGGTTTAACATCTGCATAATTTAGATTTAAAAGTCATCAATTGCCAAAATAAAAGAAATATTTACCTTAAAAATGTCTTTTAAAATTTACTTTTTTGAAAAAAAAAATCAGGTAACATTGGTTTATAGGACTGTGTATTATTTCAGCATAGAAGTTTATACCACTTGGAATACAGGTTACCACACTGTAACTACCACCAAGGCAGTTGCAGTGCTCAACTGAATTCTCTTTTTAAGTAGACTTTCAATTTCCCAAGATATAGCCCCTCTTAAAAGTACAAATTCCCTAGGATTCTCAGTCCAACTGATATACTTCTCTAGATCAGAAACTTCTTCATTGTTGCCCAAGGGATCTGACACTCTGTCACCAAAGGTAGAAGGAACCTAAAGAATGTCAAGAAAATATTTCTCGCCCGTGCTCTCAGGACTTCATCATGCAATTAACAAATCAAACTGCTAAATTAGTATGATGACACTGAATTGATTCGTTTACTTTTCTAGGGCTCATTTTCTTTGAAATTATACTGACCTCATTTGGCGAGCATAAGAAATAAACACTTGAAAATATATAGAAAAGCACTAGAGATATATTTGCTACACACATCTGACATGAGTTTGTAAGTGACAAAGAGTTGTGGCAAAAATGGAACAAAAACTTAAAAGTTTTTAGTTTCTTCTTATAATTGCTATTTGAAAAAAAATCCCAAGTACTGCTAGGTTTTGATGTTTGTAAAAGAAAAGATGGCATGCTGAAGTTGGGAAAAGCATGTGATCGGTATTTGGAGACTGGTTCCAACCATGGCTTACTGATAGACAGCTCGAGACAGCAGGTGAGCCTTGGGGCACTGGGACCTCACATGTGTCGTGAGTAGTTTAAGTTGATGGCCCCCAAGGCTCCTCTCTGCCTTAATACTTTATCTTTGAACCACCTTAAAGCTCAGGACACCATTGTCACAACCAAATGGGAGCAACTCAACACTGAAGCCACATGCAAAAAACTTTGTACAATGAAATGGGATTGATTATAAAACCAACAATCAATTACTATGGGTTAATACTTATCATAATTTAAATAGTATAGATTTAAACAGTAAAAAAAATGTGTGGCTTTTTTTTTTTTTTACTATTTCTTGTCAATCTGCTTCCTGATGACTTTACTGCCCATAGCCATCACCAACACAGAGAGGGTGAGGAATGAAAAATAAGGTGGAACAAATCAGTGAATAATGCCACAATAAAGTACCCTTCAAAAAGTTTCATTGAAGAAACAGCTAAATTCAAGCTTTAAAAAATAATTATCAGTGCTTTTAATAATATAAAAATATAGCTTCAGAAGTTAATTGACAGAGGTATTATTTATAATTGCTACAATTATTTGTAATTGCTATGAAGAGTAAGTTAGAAAAGGTGCAAGATAAACCTGGAATATCTTACTGTACTAGAAAATAGAAGGGGGGAATGGCATGTTTCAATACTACAGGAGGTGATATATTTGGCATGTAAATTCTATCTCAATGAAAATGTAAGAGAGTGATAGAGAGGAGGGGAAGAAGAAAGAAGTGGAAGGAGGAAGGGGAGAAGGATAGGAGAAAATAAAAGAAAGAGAGAGGAAGGGAGGACATGGGAGCTGGATTATTTTCTACTGATCAAATCTGGGAAATTTTCAGTTTCAAAATAAGTAATGATATCATCCATTGAATAAAGTGCATCCATTAGCTCAATATCATAAAAAATAAATGAATGTATGAATAGATATAGATAAGTGATGATAGGTGATAAGATTGATCAGTCAATTGATCGAGCAATAGAATAGCGGATAAATTGACAGATAAATACACAGACATAGGTGAAAAGGGAGGGTTCTTCCTCATAATAGAATCACACTGGCCATAGACAAAGAAGTACATTTTAAAATGACCACTTTCAACCATGATAGTCAAAGATTGTTTGAGCAAGAATCATCTACTGATTTATGAACATAGGGAGGAAAGGTTGCTAAGGAACAGGATATTTAACTGTGCTTACAGGGTCTTAATAAAATTATTTATTAATTGCAAAAGGGGCAAAAAGGATCTAGAGAGTGCAGTAACCAGACAATACTCTGCAGACTAGCAAAATGACCACCACCAATGGAAGCAGATAAACACAAGTTTCCAAGTGAGATACACTGAGAAGTTACACTATCATTTTTCCAGTGTTCCATATGAGAAGTGGTGAAACTAGAAAGGTCAAAGAAATTTTTAATGTTGAGAGAAATATTCTATGTGTTGATTGATGTAGTGACTACATGGGTGGAAACAACTGTCAAACTTCCCAAACTGTACATGTAAGAGCATTGCATTATATTGTATAGTCTAAATTTAAAAGGTAATAAATGAGAACAATTATGAACTATACAAAATAGATGTAAATAATTGGAAAGCCTCTGTTTCCATGCTCTTGGCTACAGAGACAATATTATCAAGTTGCTAATTCTGCCTAAGAATATATTTTGTGTTCCCTCTGCTAAAAATAACTTCAAGTTTTTCTTTCTACCCACCCCTGGGGCCAAACAAGCTGGTTATAAAGTTTATTGGAAATAATAAACAAGCAAACTAGAAAAATCTTGCAAAAGAAGAGCCAAAAGGGAAAATACTAGTCCTACCAGATAAAAATTCTATTATAAAATATAAGTAGAAGTGCAGCATGTAATATGAATAAACACAGACACATAGCAAAGCTAGATTAAGATAGACATAAGGTCCAAAGATAGATTTAATTTACATATGGAAGCTGGATGTACCTTAATGTGGCATCTCAAATTCTAAATTGACAATGAAACTGTAACTATAAAAAAAATAGAAGAAAACATAAAGTATGATACCTTCCTCTATAATCTGAGATTGTAGAATTTTTCCTAATATGATTAAAAATCCAAAGTCTAAATGCAAAGTAAGTAAAGTTAAATGATCACTTCAAAGATATATTTAATAGTAAACATCTAGTCATGATTTTTAAAAAAAGGCTTTTCACTAACTAGGAATAGAAGAGACATTATTTAATCTAATAGGAATCTCTTGTGCTTTCCAGTTGTCCCATTTATTATTTTTTTTCTCTTGCTTCTTTTTAGATTTTTTTTTGGGGGGGTAGTATTTTTGCTTTCTGTTCTTTTGGTAGGTTTCTTAAAAACTGAAAAACCATATAATCTAATTTTACAAAATGAAAAGTTAATCAATATCCCAATAGTTTTACCGTACTGATCATGTTTGTTTTTAAAGAGAAAATTTTGTAACTCTTATGTATACATTTATTTAATTAACTTTAGACTCATAGAAAGTCGACAAAAAATAGTTCTATCTACCTTTCACCTATATAACACCCTATACAACTGTAGCATAATTATCAGTACTAGGAAACCTACATTGACATAATATTGTTTAGAGAACATAGATAATATCAATGTGTTTATAAATATATATATATATAATATGTGTAATATTGTTTTTCAATATAAATAATATTGATACATATATATCAGTGTACATATAATAGCAATACTATTAGTATGTATTACTATATAATACTAATTAATATGTAATATTAATATGATATATGATATGATAGTAGCTAATTTACAAAATTTATTTAAATATCAATTTTTTATTACAAAATTTATTTAAATATCAATTTTTTATTACTGGAGTTTTTTTTCTGTTTCAATATCCAGTCTGAGATTCCACATAGCATTTAATTGTTTTATCTTCTATTTCCCTCTAATCTATGAAAGATGAATTTTCCATGATTTGACTTTTGTCAAGACTACCATAGAATATGATATCTTATCTTGTTTTGTCATTGTTCAAACTTTAAAATTTTATATTTTTTGTCTCAGTGCCTCTTATCAAGGATATATGACCTTGAAATGTCACAATGTGAGTTTTTACTGTGATTATTTGGTTTAGGTAGTGTCCACTAGTTTTCTATAGTATATAAAATTTTGATAGTATATAATAGTATAAAGTATATTTTCCCTTCTAGCTTTAATAAATACATTGGGAGAATACTTGGAACTGTAAATACCTTTTCTCCACCAATTTCCCCCTGCAACTGTTAATAGCAATTGTGGAATTCACCTGCAAAAATTAATATTGTGGAATTGCCTAATGGTGACTTCTTATTTTCCTTATTTTTTAAAAAATACTTATTAAACAGAGTTTTACAGTCAGAAATAGCTATCCATTCTCCATTTGTTTATTCAATTATTTATGTCAACATGAGTTTTTGAATATTTATTTTAGTTTATGAATTATAATCCAATACTATCATCATTTATTTTGTTTCTAAAAATTGTTCCAGCTTTGGTTGTTTGGAGTTCCTGAAGTTGATTGGCTTCTATGTCATTTTAACGTACTTATAGTCTTTCTGGCATTATAAAGTGCCCCAAATTTATCTTGTGCTTTCTTGCCTCTGTTCTGGAATCAAATACTTTTCCAAGGAGTCTTGGTTACTCTTTTTTGGTCATTGTTCAAGTTTTAAATTTTTATATTTTTGTCTTATAGATGAAGGAGCTATTACCATTTACCTTTAGTGTAAAAATCCTTTGCACTTGGATGTGCTTTAAATCTTGAGAAAACTATTTTCACACACAGTACAATCGGATAAAGAAAAGCAGAATATAAAGGATACTTTTAAAGGCATCTATTACCTATATAGTAAGTTTTATTTCTTGTATTAGAGATGGTAACTAAAAACCAAAATATAGACTGGGAATTTGCATTCCAGTTAGTAAGTTATTGATTCTTAGTCCTCTCAGTAGACAAAGCATGGAAATATTACGTATGCTAAAAACATGCACTAGAATACACAGCTATTTTATTTTTGTATCTACGATCTGTGTATAGATCTATATGCAGATATGTGCATAAAGAGATTTAAATCCTTGAGTCTATACTACTACCTGCGGTTTCAGCCTGATACTTCCCACTTTCACGATTCTAACCTCTTAGTTTAACCTTAGTAAACACATAAAGCAGTTTCACAATTGCTAACCTACACCTTTATGAGAAACAGATTCACTAACTTCACTACAGCATTTGTGTGCAGCTCTTTTACCCTCAACTTTCCAATATCCAGTCAAAATATTGCTTTCCAAAATTACTTGGGTTAGTGATTTTCTCTGTCATTCCCTTCAGCATGGATATGTTCTTAATTCACAACAGAGTTAAATTTACCTGTTTTTTTTTTTTGTATTATATTTTTTAATCTTCTCACAATCTGGTTTTATTTATATATTAACTTTTTGAAGAGTAGGTATGCAAAAAATTACTATGGTTCCAGAAATCAAAGCAATATACAAAGAAGTTCTTAAAAAATAATTGTTCCATCTTCATCCTTATTTCATGTCCCCCTTCTTTACACCCTTTTTCCTTTGTGACCCTTGTACTCTCCCTACAGGGGAAAAGTTTCTTCAGCTTCTGGTGTAGCCTTCCTGTATTTCTTTGGCACAACAGAGGAGACAACAAACATTTTCTTAAATCCCTTCCTTCGAATCTGAAGGGGAAAATAACAACAATATCATTCCATACTTTACTTTCCAGCTAGCAGTATTTACTCTTCAATGTTTTTTGAAATTAGGAAGAGAGATTTTAAAATGGGGGGAAGATAGGATGCGTGATGACTTTGGCAAAACCTGCATAAACAACAGTAAGGATTAGTCACAGTCAAACATTTACACACTCAATTCAAGAAATACTTCCCAAGTATAAACTATATTCCAGGAACTATTAATAAATTTCAACATCTTTAACCTTAAGAAACTTAAAGGTCAGAGGGGAAAATTGGGAGAAAAGGAGCAACTCCAACGCATTGGGTTAAGTTGTAGAGGTACACAGGAAAAACACAAAACCTTGATTTAGAGAGTGAAGGGAAGGATTGGGGATGTCAGCAAGAGCTTAAAGGAGGTGCTATCATGTAAGCTGAGACAGGACAGTCAACTAGGAACTGGCCAGGCAAAAGCAGTATGGTAGGAAAAGGCTGGCACTCCAAAGAAGGAGCATACCCAAATGTTTAAAGAGAAAATTTAGCTTGTTCATGTCATGGGGAGTGGTGAGAGACAATGCCAAAACATAAGGGAAGGATGAGCTCATGAATGATGAGGGGTCTGTTGCCATGGAGAAGAATTTGGACTTAATCCTAGAAACAAGGGCCACTGAAACTGGAATTCAATCCAAGGGGTTGTTTCCACATATCCTGCACTGTAGAAAATGTACTGGAGAAGAAAAGCTAGAGGAAAAGAGAACAGTCTACTGCAACAAGGCAAATGTAGCCTGTTCTCTTTTCCTCTATCTTTTCTACTGCAACAAGGCAAATGTAGCAGTAGCAGTGGCCTGGAGTAAATTATGGCAGTGGGATAGAGGAAAGTGGTTCAAGAGAAGAAATAGCATGCATTCATTTGTTTCTAGCCTGGGCAACTCATAGGTGGCATGAAACATTGAGACATGAAACACAAAGAGAAATGGGCTTGAGCTAGGACAAGATGACTGACCTTAGTTTCTGAAATGTTCAGCTTAAGTTGCATGTGTCATTTAAGCGGAGAAGGCTAATAAGTGATTCGATATATGGATCCAGAGTTTGGGAGAGATGAGGGGAGTATAAAAATCTGGAAGTCATCAGCATACAGAAAGTGACTAATGACAGAAATGAAATCAGCCAGTAAGTGAGAAGAGAGCCAACGACAGAAACTGAAAAAAGATCAACTTTTCAGACTAAGCAGAGGGAAAGAGGCCCACAATGGAGGCTGAGAAAGAGCAGCCAATAAGATGAGATGACCAGGAGAAAATGGTGTCATTGGAAGCAGGGGAAGAAAATTACTTTGAGGAGGAAGGATGGCAACCAGCTCCCAGAGCTGTTCAAGTCAAGAAAGATAATAGTGTAAATGATTTCAGGAAGAAAAAAGAAATAACAACTGCTATTGAGATTCCTGAGATCTGGGAAAATACATTTAATCTTTAATATATGTACATACAATAGAAGAAAGAGACTCAGCTCAGTTTAAATGGTATATGGAAGGAATGAAACTATATACATTCAGCTCAAAATAGAGTCAGAGGGAAAGAACACAGGGACTCCTGAGATCTGGGGAAATATATTTAATCTTTAATATATGTACATACAATAGAAGAGATTCAGTTCAGTATAAATGGTGTACGGAAGGAATGAAATTATATACTTTCAACTCAAAATATGGTCAGAGGGAAAGAACGCACATAATGGTAGGACCTTAGGTAAATTCACCCTAAGTATGTCATAGAACTGACTGGATTTGATTTAAGGATCCCATAAATAATGCACACCTAATTAAATATGTTTCAACATGACATTCCCTTCATACTGAAGGGAAACAGAACCTAAATATCATATTGTCATCTTTTTCCTTTCATGGGCCTCATTATCCCACTAAACCTAGAAAGAACTTACAACCTCATATGGTTATTTTTCTTATGTTCTTAACTTGTTTGTTCATATTCTTAACATAAAGTATCTAATAATAGTTCTTGTAATTTTCATTGGAAAATGTGACTCTAATTTGTCAAATATATGTTCTTCTTCAATTAAATTTTAAGCCAATTAAAAATCTTTCATTTGAAAATTTTGTCTTTATATTAGTAACTTATGCATTTTATAATTTTTTGGCAAAAAATATACTGTTAAATATAGTAATGACAGCATAAAAAAGCCATAAAAATAGTAAACAAATATTTAATTTGAAAGATACTCATTCCTTTCTTCTTACCTTTCAAATCATTGATATTATTTTGAAATAAGATATCAGAACAACTCTTTAATTTTTAAGTTGTAAGGTCCTTATTTAGATATCTCGTTCTCTTAATTAAATGGGAATTTTAACCATGATGTTATTCTCAAAATGCATTCTATTCTATGAAATAAGATATGACCAGAATTAATATGTAGTTCATATATAGTACATATACAGATACTTACAGGCAAGATCTACAGGTATTATCTTTCAAAATTAGTCCAAGTACAGAGATCTTAAAAAAAAAAACACTGCCTGTAGCATTTCTTGATTATCAACCTAACAGTATACTAACAACTAACAATTAAAAATTAATCTCTCATAAGGTGGGAAGGAGAAAAAAATAATCTCAATAACAATAATGAGAAATATCTTTCTATAGGTATACCTCACTATTGCTTCTATATGTACAGAAAGCATAAAGTGAATTTTGTAGCCTATAAATCTGCAAGAATCTGTCTGAAGGAAACAAACCTAAGCAAACATTTGGGGATAAGAGTGATTTAGATGTAATCTGCACACCACACTCCCTGTGCTTTTTTCCAATAATAAGTCACCAAATCAGATCTAATCATGAGACACAGTTCTCTCACTTCCCACCTGGTAAAGACTGTCTCACAAGTGTCTTGATTTATTTCTAGGTATAATTTAGAGTCCTTCTAGTAACTAGTAGAATCCTCATCTAGGGAATTGCTAGCCTGAATGTTTTGTATTGATCTGGCCTCCACTTTCTTTCCTTTTTCTTCTAGTATGAGTGAAGAAAATGAATGCTGCCAATTGACCCTATGAGTGTATGCTGCCTGCTATATAAGTCTCAAAGTTAGCCTTGAAGATATACTGTCAAAACATTTGTGATGACATGCACATCTGTCTCCTTTAAAATCCTTACCTGATCCCAAAGCACTTTCTGTTAGCTCACACATGATTAGTCAATGAATAGGTACTGTCTTAGTTCTCTTCAAGTCATTTTCCTAAGACTCTACCAGGCAACTCATGTGACAGGACCATACTTCCTCAGACCAAGTAGGAAATGCTAAGTAATGAGTTAGAAACAAGGGCCTAGAAAGCTTTCTAGCAAGGCAAGTTGGTAGAAAAGAGGAAGTTCAGCCTGGAAATCTCTCAAACACTGTAGGAGTGGCAGTGGGCAAAAGTTTCTGCCATGAAACAGATACTATGGGGCTAAGGTGCTTTGCGTATGTTATCCTCATGAATTAGGCATTATAACCATCATATTAGAAATGATAATGGAGCAAATGATGTAAGTTACTAGGTAGAATCTGGATAATAGGTTCACCCAATACCAAATTTTAAGCTCCTTTCACTTCCCCATGTAACCTCACCCATCACGCTATACAAATATTTCCTTTTGATATTACATCTACACTGCAGTTCTACAGCCAGATTCTTAAGTGTTAGTTCCAAAAATATTAGTACAAACCATTCTTTACCTCAAAAAGAAAGATTATCTCCCAGCAATGAGTTCAGTTTTTGGAGAAACAGGCTAGATCTGCTTTCAATCTCAAATGCCTGGTAAGGCAACACAGAAATATTTGTGAGATTGTTATTCTCATTATAGAATAAGCACACATTACATTTTCACCTCTTTTCCAGAAGAAATCGATGGCAGCTTTAAAGTAACAGCCAAGAATTTCTTTATGTAATCGTCCATGGCAGTTATAGAACATCTGATGCAAAAAGGAATAAATTACTTCCCATCATAATTATTATAGTAAAAAAAAAAATCATTGTGAATCGGGCATTTCTCATGGGCCAGGTCTGTGATGTCTTCCATGCATTATCTCAGTCAGTTGCCACAATGCTGCTATTGTATTGCATTAAGTGAGGAGACAGAAACTGAGGAGTTACTTGCTTGAAATCACATAGCACAGAAGTGGTAGACTAGAATGCAAATCCATGTCAGTCTGCCTCAATATATCATCTTCTGAAAAGACAGCAGATACCTCCAACTAACTGTATATTGTGACACATATTAAAATGCAAGAGGTATACAGTGAGTTATAAACATGATGATGAGGGGCATGGGGTAAAGAGTATAAAATATATCCACAGCAGAAGAATGTTCATAATGTAACCAAAATGCAGATAGAAATATAATCTTTCTTCTCTTCCTTCTCCTCATGTGTCTCTTCCCCTTTCTTCTTTGTCAAGGAAACAAAGAGAAGAGCTAGCTTACAAAAAGACTATCTTTAAAGCAACACACAGTAACATAATGAAATGCATTTTTTAATTGATGAATTCCAGTCAAAAGATTTTTTTAAATCTTTCAAAGTTAAGATAAATAAAGCATAAGTTCCAGTAAGCATTTGGTCTTATTGGCGGCAACATACTGAAATGCCGTGTTTTTAGCTCACTTCTTTCTCAGCCACTCCAATCATGCAATGAGACTCACCATAAACACTGTTCAGAGCCTCACTTTGCATCTCATGACTCTTCCTCAGTACCATGTGCACACTGGCACAGATATTACGCTCCACTCCTACTCAGACATTCCTGTCCTTCACCGTCATTTACAGTATGTGCTGCTGCTAAATTAACCCATACAAGCAACTCAATAAGCCTAGAGGCTTGAGTTAAAGTATTTTTTTAAAAAATGAAAGAAGGTAGTTGTAAAATGAGTTATAAAAAAGTTACCAAAGTTCCATTTTCTAATTATTATCTTGATTTCAGCTCAAAATGATGGCATAAGTGGCTCAAACATATTTTTTGCCATGTAGACTTTACCTCCTATGTATCTGCTACTTTAAATTCTTTCAAATGCAGTACTGGGATGATAGCTATAGGGTGACAATAAATTAAAATAAAACAATTATTGCAAACCCTCATAATAAATAAACCCACTGAGGTCTCAACTCTCAGTGGTGTTTTTCTAGGTTTACAATTGCAGTGAAATTTTAAATGTGGAAGCATAAATCTAGGTGAGTACCTACATATATTCTTGCAATTTACTGATTTATCAAAACTCACCATTTTAGGTAACTAGAGATAGTACTCCTGAAGTACTGTTTTGATAGTGGTATAACTTATATTCCTAAAACTCATTGCAATTGCTTAGACCTTCACCATATAAATCAACAAACATGCTCTATAAAAATAACTATACTTTACTCATGTTCGCTACTGCATCAACAACCTGCTGTCAAAATGGACATTTTGGGAGATTGCTAAAAAATATTAACGAGGTTTCTTTTCTCTTTTCTACATTGCCTTATCACCAATTTTCCAAGATATTAGACTCTTTAAGTTTCTTTAGATTACATGTTTCACATTTAGTTTAGGATTCAGGACTGTGCCATAGAATAGGACACACAATTTAATATTCAGTCCACTAGTCATACACATCAACTTCTCCTTTTCATTTCCAAAGGGTAAATGTAAGAACTAATGAAATTTTATATGAAATGCTGTTATGGCACTGCTATACAGAGAAATCAAAGTATCACTAATATGATCTCCAATTAATAGAAAAAATAATAGCTCATAGATTACTATTTTGAATTTGAAGTTATACATATTTCAGTGGAATTCTATTAACAAGTCAAGAATTGTTCCCAAAGGGTCAGAATACACAAATCCTTACTGGGTCAAGTTAACACCTATCTTTCAACACAGTACAGACAGCTGCTTATAACATGTCTATGAAAAATCTTTGAATTAACAGTACAGGCTATACACAATATTCAACAGATAATCATGCTACATTTATACTACAAATTTGAGTTGCTACTCTTATTCTGGAATTTTATGTTTATTTTTTAATTTTACCAAGAAATCTTATTGCTATTTTTCTATTCGTGAATCACAAATTAAAGCATTTTTTTCATACTTAATAACATCTGTGTTTTTGTCCTGCATGCATCCTTTTCTCTCTTGCCTTCCTGTTTAATTTGACTTCATTTCCTCATTCACACCTATCTTTATCTCCTTTCTAATTTATAAAGAGAAGTTCCTAGTTTTAGGTTGTCATCATCTTCCTTATTATTCCCAAGTTCTTAACCACATTCCCCCAAAAGATAAGTATCCCATGAACTGGGAATTTGTATCTCCTGCCAACTCTGGTGACTACTGCCTTTTGGATCTGGGAAAAGAAAGAAGAAAAGAGAATCCCCTTTCTTCCTCTGTCCTTTGAGTTATCTTATCAAGACAGTGAATAGACCCAGGAATCAAAAGCACTGTCATTGGCCATATGATGCTTATGCTTGAAGTATGAAAAAATAAGAACAAAAAGAAAAAGAAAGAAAAATAGACAAAAGTCGTACTTAAGCATGAAAATGGGGGAGAGTAGGGTACTAAACTCTGGAATTAGAAATTAACTTGGAGAGAGGAAAATTTCCACAACTCTAAGTCATCTTATAACGGCATCTATTGCTCTATTTGCCTACTGTGTAAAATGAATTACTAACGTTATATGGATTGGCGTATTAAAAAAATAAGCTGGAGGATTAAAATGACAGAACTGAAGTGTACAGTCCCTGATACTTCATATGTGTAATAAGAGAAATGCATGTTTTAAAAGGAAGAGTTTCCAAGACATGGGCTAAGGAGAAAAAAGCAAAGCTGGGTCAATTTAGCACTAGAAAGCAAAAGTTGCCTGGAGGAAATCATATCTTCAGTTACAAATAGGGGTGGTGGGTGCTGGTGAGATATGTATTTTTACCTCAACTGAAACCAGAATTAAAGGAAATGAGCTTAAATTGCAACAATAGGGATTAAAGTTAGACATTAAAGCCTGATGAGTAGTTTGGTGAGACAATGGAACACATAATCAAGAGGTCTGTGGAAGCCTATCCCCAGAGATGCTTAAAAATAAATCTCTGTCTGGGTAGTTTTAGATACAGAACTGCCTGAAGTATTAGAAAGGAGACTCTTAAGTTTATCTTCCAGACCAAAAACATTTTTACTTTTTCATTTTGTTGTTTACTTTTGCTCTATCTAAGGAGACAGCTTGCTCAGTGCTACGAACACTGAAGCTACAATAGACTAGCAAGGGGCAGGCAAAGCAGTAACACCCTTATTTTGACCTTGTTACATAAAAGTTCTCAGAGCACCTGAACCAAAGCCTACACTCAGGTGTGGTTAATCTAATAGTAAACCGAATGAATCTCATGAGGGTTTTATAGAGTTAGAGCAAGTTTGGACCAGGCTCCTTTACTCAGTAAAAGGACTGGAAAAATGCTTTCAAATTGTTTGTTATGTAATGAGACACTAAGGTTTGGTTGCCTTTTTACTACCAAGACTAATTGGGGATGATACCTAGACTAGTCTGGAGAAGAGCCAGTTGTTGTATATAGTTTTGGGTTCAGGAGAGATAGCCTATATTCACCAATCCATCCAGACACTAGCAGTTACCATGTGCAGACTCTGTGCTAACACCTAGGTCCACCAATAGCCCAAAAATGCAAAAGCAATCCTCAGGGTACCCACCGTAGGGTTAGTTTAGGGTTAGGGAATACTAATTGCTATTATATAATGGCATTTCATCTAGAGTAATATGGGTAAACAAGGGTGGAGCTCTGGCAGAGACAGGTATTAGGAGTTGGGGAAGAAATAGATGATGTCATAGCATATCTGAGTTGCAAAGAACTATAGGAGTCAGTCAGTTGGAATAGGTAAGATGAGAATTCAATGTTTACCATGATTGTGAAAGTGGTTTTTCCAGAGAGAGGCTTATCCATTGCACTCTAGATCTACTGACCCCTGTGATTTTCCCAGACATGGTAAACTCAACTACATAATTTGCGGTAGTGGGGACTATGAGCACACCCTCCACCTCCCACCAAGAAAAAAAAAATTAAAAGATGACAGTCCTAAGCAGAGAAGCTCCATGCCTGGACAAGGGAGAGCTAAGATAAGGAGAGCATGTGTTCTTCTGGGTCCCTCTGTGAACTACAGATAGGTGAGAATGGTAGCTACTGGTGGCAACTACAAGTGAAGGGATTAGAGATGCAGAAGCCAGGTTAGAAAGGGACTCATAAGCTGCAGCACTTAACTGACACTTTTTCATAGAGGCAATCAAGAACTTCAAGCTCCAGAGAAACAGTAGGATCAGATCACATGCTACAGGAGTTGAACGAGGTAAGTAAACTCAGCTGGCAGCACACCAGACTGAGACATCTCAGTATTTGGATAGTGGTTGGGTCAGTTGAGCCCTCAAGTAATTACCAAGCTATGTCTTATATGCTCGAGCCACAATTCTTTCTTTATTGGGTTCCACTGCTATCTAAAGCTTCAACCAGCAAGTCTGCTAGCCTCTCCTACCTCTATGCCTGATAGCTAAATTAATACTAGGAGGAAGTCTGGACACATATTTCCTAAAGAAAAAAAAAAAAACAGAAAAAAGAAAACTGAAGGTTGGTTCACACCATCCTTAAAGAGCAGTGTACACAACCTGTACCATCCTGAACCAGAATTTTAAAAAGTGTCAAGAGTTACTGAATTCTACTTCATCATCATCAAATATCTTGTGGTTTTAGAACAATTATTATGGTGCTTTACCCATCAGCTGTGCAATGTTTATTCCTAGTCTACAGACACAAAAGTGTTCAGGAAGTCAACTACAAAGATAAGTGTGGCCATTGGGGACAATTCTCATACCGATGATCATTTTCACCAAAAGCAAGGAGCAGGTTATGAATCATTTGTGACCACTTATGCTTAAGCTGAATACATTAAAATTTAATGGTTTCAACACAAGAAGCCAGTCGTAAATCTGCACATAAAGGCACTAATGTGTTGGGCCTAATTGTACTTAGATGAAGTAAGCCAGGAATACGTGGCAGATAACTGTATTTTGCTGTGAAATGAAAATTATGAATAATCACAAGTAAGGATTCATTTTTTATAATTCATTATTCATGATTTCATTTACTTTAAATTATTCATTTTCTCAAATGTTATTGCTACAGCCTTTTAAACACTCCTACTCCTGCACTTCCATGAGATAAATGACTGAGAACTAAGACAGTACAGGTATTTGAATACAATAAAGTGCTTTTTCAAAATGCTGTTTTCTGCTCACAACTGCAGATTATGAATGAGGTTGCCTCTTTAAGAGTAAGACTGTCATCTTTCATTTGACTGAAGAGATAATAGATTCATAAGAAATGGCCTATTTCAAGAATTTACTTTATTTTTTCTTTTTCAAAAACTTTATTATTTTCTTTTTTTTAAATTAAATACTTTATTTATATATGAATTTCACATCTCTGTGATCTCTGGGGTTGGGACAGGGTGGGAACAGTCAGGGAAGAATTTATTTTTCTAATAAAACCTAAACTTTGAAACAAGCCCTCTTCTATGATCTGGTCCCTTTTACATTTAGTAATTTCATGTCCTGTCTTCTCCTAAATTACCTTGGCCTTCTTTGTTATTCCTTTTGAATTCTTTGCATTTCCTGTACACTCTCTGGGGTGTTTATCACTCCACCTATTGTAACACCCTCCCACCTCCACAGTGCATTTTCATTCAGCTAGTTCCCTTCTATATGCCCAGCCTCACCTTAGATGACCTCTCCTCAGAAAGGCTTCCCAAGTAACTCTACCTCCTCCTGCCAGCTACTCTTTATTACATTCCCCTGCTTACTGTCTTCATATTACATATCACATTTTATTTTGACCTTTTTGATTTCAAGTATTGTTTGCCTGGATCACTAGGATGGATGCTTTATTGGGACACAGCCTTGTCTATTTGTTTAACACCCTATTAACCCAGACTCTAGTATCACAGTGGACATACAGTAGTGAAGCTCTATCAAAAAAATGAATTTTTTGAAGATCTATCAAAGAAATGCCTTTTTTAGTGCCATGAGATAACAACTAAAGTGTATTTAACCTGCTATTACTTTCTCCATTAAATGAGCACAATTTGTCCTGAATCTTTCCACAAACTGGCTTTATGAGTCATAAAAGGGCTCTACGCAAATTATGAGTAGGGCACAGTCTGTAACTTAGAACTGTTGTGGGTAGAAGGTTGCATCACAGTTTCATTAAAAGAAGGATCTTGAGTTCCTAACAGTTAAAGTCAAGAAAAAAGAAATGAGATTTAGAATAGTTGAGGGAAAAACCATCTGTCGATCTTTCAGCATCCTCTAGTCCGTGGAGGATGTCCCCAGCCAACTGTCAGATTTGGGGAAAGAAAGCAGACTAACACACTATATCAGTTTGTATCAGTTCCTTGGAAAGCCTTAAATACATGTGCAGCTTGGTTTCAGACTGAGCCCTTCTCTTGGGTAGGTCACACTTTTCTTAGAGTGGCCCCTCATCAGCTGTCAAGGTCCACTATCATTGACTTCCTGGCTAGAATTTCCTCTGACAATCAAATCAAATCATTAATCAGACCATTCTGTGCACAGTACTAATGCAAAATGCCAAAGGAAAGGAACTAAGTAGGTCAAGTTAATAGAGGGCAAGTCTCTGAGTTATTAAAATATATTTTTGCAGTAAAAATCAAAGTCTGACTGGTACCATTCAGTATTTTTATGCTTCCTCAAATTAAGTGATGTTTCTGGCTAGCACACAACGTGTTACTACAATAGGGAATCTTAGATTCAGACATTAAATATGAATTAATGATGATGGTCTTTTAAGTAATTCAAAAGGCTATTCAAATGGAAACTGAATGTGTAATTACTAGACATTCTTGGCAAATGAAAAAAAGTAAAAGATCTTCAGATAAGCAGTCCAGTTAAGCATCTTAGGGTTAGTAGGAGGTGATTAGCACAAGGTGATCCAAAACCAGGTTATCACAGTATTTTAGGGTGGAGGGGGCACTGATACATTTTTCACAGCATGTCTTTGAGAAACTACTATTGGCATTTGTAGAAGACTTGGGAGAGGAGGCTTTGGAAAGAAAAGGGAATATTCATACCTAAAATGATACTCAGAAAAAGGGGACATAGGTAAATATTTCCTAAATAATTGATGAGGAATTTAGATTAAAGAAACAGAAAAGCTTAAGTTTCAGTTCCCAGTTTCCAAATATACCTTTAGATTAGGCTGATCTTCTTTTAGACAGACTTGTACTTCTCATTACTTATTAAGAAAAGATTTTGGAATGCCTACTTAAGTCATTCAAATTGCCCTTTTGTACCTGAGGTGGAAAATGTGGCAATATAATTTACAGAGGATACATTATGTTAGACCTTACAACAGTTCTGTGATGTTCTCAGATGCCCACCAAGGACTCCAGCAAATTGACACCTCTAAAGTCATTTTCCTGGCATCCTGAGATGAATTTAGTGCCAGGTCTTCAAATGTGAAAACTCATATGTCATCCCATTATGCCACCTGGCCTGGAACCAGCACACCTTTAAAATAGATTTATTTAGACTATAAACTTACAGGACAGTGCCTCTGTCTTCAAATATATTACATTTAAACAGCTGGAGAAATAAATCCTGACTTTCCAACGCTAAAATCTCTGAGGTCAATTTGAAGTAAAAAGAGGGCTATCAAATTCTATTAAAGATGCAAAGTTAGATGATGTTTTTTAATGTATTAAAGAAAAAACTCACAAAAAGCAAAACTTAAAACTGGAAAAACTTGTAAGGACTCACCTTCCTAGAGGCTTACTTGAAGTTTAGTTAAATAATACTCAAAACAGCGTAGTAGGGTTTTCATGACTTTAATTAGAAAGTAATGACAAGTAGAGGACATGTTTCACTAGTATAAAACTATATAAAAACATGTTTCACTAGTATAAAACTGTATAAAACTCACTTTATATTAATAAACTCTTGTCCTAGAAAACATTTGTTCTCTAACAAAAATTTGTAGGTTGTTAATTGGCTTATAGGCAATTAGACTGTGTCTCAAGAAAATCACTTTGTAACATTAGGAATCCAAATACATACTACAACATAACACTGTACTCTATCAAATGTTACCAGCTAGACTGCCCAAAAGAGAATCATATAGTGTGTACCCACATGGATTTTTATATTCTAATTTAGATTGCACATACAGCAATTACAGAAATAGACAGTGTAACACAGATTGCCAATGGGAAGTATTGCCAGTACTAGGATAAAGCACATAAAATTGCTAACATTACTTAATACATAGAAGTTAGAATATTTAGCCAAGTTTAGAATATTCAAAGAAGGTTTCCTACAGGAAAAGTAAACTTGAGATGACCACACAAATTCAACATGGACAGAATTAAATTCACATTCTATCTCCCTGTCTTCCCCTAAAGATGCCTTTTCAAGGAATGGTTCATTGGTCAACTGGAGCCAACAATTATGAGGGTCCCTCAATATCTGTCTCTCTCAATCCTCATCACCAAACAATTATCAAATCCTGTTGATTATTTCAAAGTTTCATATCTATCTGCTCCTCTTAATCTGTGTTGCTACTTCCCAAGTCTCTGTCATTCCTTGCCTTCATATTTACCTCATTTTGTAACTTAATATCTGCATGACTATTCATTCATTAACAAAGTAGGTTCCATAATGGTAGAGGTCATGTCTGTTTTGACCCCTAGTTTTCTACTATCTTGCAACAGTTCCTAAAATATAAGGAAAGAATCAGTAAAGAAAAATGACCTACATGAGTTAAGAGTTCCAGGTAAAGGAGTGGGAAAAGGAGGACTGTTTGAACCAGAAGCTTGATATTGTTGTAACTAGTAATTTATCTGATATTGTATACTTTTGAAGAGATAACAAAATGGAGAGAAGATACTAATTGCTTATATTTGTTGTTTCAGTTGTCTTATATTTGTTATTTCTATAGTCTTAAAACAAAACAAGGAATACAAACCTGTATTTCCATTAAAAATGAGGAATGAATATAGAAAAGAAGAGATGTTATAATATTTATAAAAATCTCAGAGGTAGAATAATGTCATCCCCCATCCCTGCCCTCATCTTATTCCATCTTAGCAGCATACGACAATGCTGACTTTGAAAATCCTCCCCTTTCTTGGCTTCCATGTAACTACTTTCTCAGTTTTCCTCATACTGAATCCTTGGCTGCTTATCCTCACTTTGCACTGTTGGTTCTTGCCCTTCTTCATGACCCCAGGATGCTGGAAAACCTCAAGGTTAAAAGGAGGACCCTCTATCTCCTCTCCCCATATAAATAATCCCATCCTTCTTTAAATACAACATCTTCTGACAGTCTCTCTGAAGCCCAGGCTTCTCCTCTGGACTCCAAATCATCTAACATCTAAAGGGAGTGCCAAGGAAGCCTTGAAGTAGACTTGACCCCAAAGGGAGGCCCTATTTATTATATCTTTCCCTCCCAACACAAACATACACACTTCTTCCTTCAGTCTTCCATCTCATCAATAACACTACTCTCCATCTCAATATTAAATACGATATTCTAGAAATCATCTTTGCTTCTTCCCTTAACTCATCCCTTGCATATAATCCACCACCATGTTCTCTAAAATGTGCCTACCCTCTAGATATTTCTAATTCTTCCCCACCGCTGCAGTGGGGATCTTCATCATCTCCTGCCTACACTTCTCCAAAAGTCTCTCTGGCTTTCCCCATTTCCATTCTGATTTTTCCCAAATCATTCCCCACACAGCAGTTTTAGTAGTTCTTAAAAACACATGCAGCCATATAATTTTCATGCTTAAAATCATCTGATGGCTGGATAACATCTGAACACCTTACCAGGGAATGTAAGGAACACTACGCGATTTGACTCCCTGCCACTATCTTCCTCATTGAGAGCAAGCCACAGAGGTCATGTGTTATTTGAATATACCAAGCCCCTTTTCCCTCAAGGTTTTAGAGATAATTAACACATTCATCACTTCATATATTTACATGTTGTTATTTTTTTTAGCTCTACTTTTAGTAAAGTCAGGCAGGCACTGTCAAATTCAATTCCTTTACTTTGGAAAGCTATAGGTCCAGTTCTTGATTTCCTCATCCTTCTCCTCACAGAAACCTTCCCCAACAACCCCATCTGTAGTGGACTCCACACCCAACTATCTCAACTCCATGTTTGTTTCACTGTAGTTAACAACCTATAACTATCATATTTGATTGTACAACTGTTTATTACCCGGCTCCTGCACAAGACTATAAACTCCATGAAGATAAGAATGATCTCTTCTTAGTCATAGTATACAGTGCCCACTATAGACACTTTTTAAGTATCTATTCAATCAACAATAAATATAGTCCTATGTCATTAGTAAAATGACCTCCCCCCCCCTAAAATTTTACATCTGCTAATTAAGCTCCCTATAGTGTTGCCTGGGCCAAAGGATAAATTATTTGCAGATATTGTTATTTAGCTTCATCCCAAAATTTTATCTAAGAGACCACAGTATGGTTGTATAATTTACAAGTTTAGCATGGATGGGGAAAGGGGATGTTCAGTATAATAAAACAAGGAGAATGGAGTAAAGTGTAGAAATGGAAAGGTGACCATGGGAAATAAAAAGTAGACAGTTCAAATGAGATGAATATGAGGGCTACAAAGTCCCTGAGGAAACAGAAAAACAAGAGAAAACAATTCAGCCTTAAGTGTCCTTTGGGTACCCAGCTCAGCTATAGAGCCCATTTCATAGTAGTAAATAATACAAACATGATCCCTTTCCTGATGAACTTATAGCATAGTGGTGAAATAGTAAATCCATGATGAAGATATAATTATTAACTATGCTTCATGCTATAAAAATGTCCAAGAGGTGATGTGTATGAATAATAAGGATCACAAAAAAAGGCCTCTTGCAATAAAGAGACCTGTAAGTAGAGAACTGAGGATGGATATAAGCTAGCTGCTGAACATAAGTAGGGTTGGGTGGAAAGGATTTGGGGTGAATAGAAGATAGTATTCAAGGCAAAGAAAATAGCATATGTAAAGACCATAGGCAAGAAAAACTGGATGAGTGGAACCAAAAGGACACTTTCATGGCTAATGCAGGAAAGTGGGGAAGGGTAAGGAGAACTGCAGAGGAACTGATGGTGGAGAAATGAATAGAGAGGGGGAGAAGAGTCCTATAGGTCAAGGTAGCAAGTGCAAGTAAGATCCTAAGCGCAAGTGTGTCTTCTTCTAAGAAAGAATAGAAATAAATAAAATTTTGAAACGAACTGCTGGGAAGTAGAGTTTGTTTTGGACAATGTGATCTTCATGGCACTGTAAGAGTGAGATCTTCTGCATAACTGAGGGGAGAGAAGAAGAGGTTAAACCTTGAGCAAAATGACAAGAACTAATTTTTTGTTGAGCGTGAAATAGGAAATTAATCTGTTTAGATCTCTACCTTGCAGAGGAACCGGAAAAAGTCACACAGCATTAAAAAAAGGCAATAGATGCTACTAGGTTTATTTTATGATTAGTTTTAACAGCAATTTCCAGTTTCAGAGTAGATCCAAGAATAGCCAAAAACTTACCAGGACTAGAAACTGCAAGAAACTCTGGGTATAAATCCATGGAGTTCCACAAGGCAAAGCAAAAACAAAAGCTAGTAGAGGGCACTACTAGGATGAGCTAGAAGGTGAGGCTGGGAAGGGTTAGAAACCGAGAAAGGGAAGAAGTAATGTTCAGATAACTGACTCAATGCAAGTCAGTTCCACAGGATGTGTTGAGCATCTTCTGTGTTCCAACTGTGTTATATTTAAGGGCTATGGAAATGAATGACAGTCTCTATCTTCTGAGGTGTCATAGTCTAGTAAACTGAAACTGACAGAGTAGACATCTAATGAATGATGACATACCATACAAATAAAAATAAACTCAAAATAAAGATATGGTGAAAAATACAAATATGCTTTCATGCTACAAAGGATTTTAATGATCACACAGATACTTAATAAAAGTTATTTATTTGGAAAACTACCCAAGAATTACTTTGGCCTCTTCAGAAAATTGAGAACATTACTACATTGGAAAACTAAAAACTATAGTAACCAAATATTACAAATAGTAATATTATATAACCAAGCATAGAATTATTTTAACTAGTCACACAGGAATCTAACTCAAATAATAAAATATACCATCATCCCATTTCACTAAAAAAAGAAAAAGAAAAAGGTTTTCACCATAAGATAGAGGTATGTAGGCACAAAATTATTTAAAATTGGCACTCCTTTTCCTTCTGGTGCCTTTGCTGCATTGCATTTTCACTGACTGAGTTCATTATCCTGTGTATTGACTCTCCTCTGTCAGATTATAAACCCCATGAGGGCAAGGATTACGCCTGTCTGATTTACTAGTATGTCCCTAACTATTTAGAACAGTTTCAACAGTATCAACCAATTTCACCTTGTAATCTCAATATTCGTTTGGTATATAATGAGTTTTTCAATGCAAATAATGCATAAAGTGTATAATTTATAAAATTTATAAATTTACAAAATATAAGTTACAAATTACTTTCCATGAGCTAACATACTACATTAAACAATTATTAGTATGACATTGTAATTAAATTTAAAAGGAGTTTTTTCTCCTGAAAAATAAGAATAGTTATAGGTAACAACATCAAGTAGCATGCTTGCAAAGAACATAATCACATATACTGAATAAATGCCCTGTGTGCTGCACTGAACTTTATTTTTTTTTGTCTTTGAAACCCACCAGACTTTTACACCTGAGCCCTTAAAACCAACCGTTGCATTTGCTTATAATCAGAGCGCCTGCATGTAGAAGCCTTGTGCCCTTGACATGTTAATCATGAGTACACTGTACTTGCTCCTTGTTTTTTGCTTCCAAGTCTATTTTTAACAGATGGCAAAAATATCTTAGAACAGCCAACTTTCAAACACCTGTACTAAATAAAAACCATCCTATCGGTATTAGCATAAATCATGGTTTCTGAAAACTAGAGTGACATCACCTTATTTTGGGTAACATTTTCCACATGACACTGGAGTATGACTCAGAAAGTAGACTTGAAGAAATACAAAAATTCTAGCTAGTCAAAATAGTTATTTTTAAATAAAAAATTAAGTATTTCAAAACCAAAATGTTGTATTTTTTCAAAACATACAGAGTGAAGACATATTGTACAGAGAAATAAAACTAAAGGTGTTTTACTTTTTGGAATTGCATATTTATATGCTTTTAAAACTCCCAGAAACAAGAGCAATTTATCCTAATTTTTAATTATTTAAGAAATATGCATATTACATATAAATCAAAGGGGTTGAATACTCCAAAATTTATTTGAATGACCATATTAAATTAGGTATTTTTAAAGTTCAGTCTGAAAAGATTCTTTCAAAGGTTGGCACCATGAAGCTGGCTTCATTCAGCATACTAGTTCAAAATGGGAGAACATCATCTCTGTTTGTCGACAATGCAATGTAAGTCATGTTGTTCCTATTTTAGAGGAGGTGGACTGGCCAGAATTGAAAATCATTACATCATATCAATAGGTCAAATCACTGGTCAAACCTATCTGTAGATATGCTCATTCTGCATGCATTTAAAATTGTTAACTAAAAGTAATGCAATATAAGCATTAATGACTTTCATATAAGTGATTGATGAATTGCTTTTAAGCAATAATACTCTATCCAGGTACCCTAAAACTGAGAAAAATGAATGTGATTAGAGAGGATTATGCTAAGTGAAATAAGTCAGAGGAGAAAGACAAATCCTGAAAGATTTCATTTCACTCCCATGTGGAATATAGAGAAACAAAGGAAATGACAAAGCTTTACCAAAGCAAACCCTAGAAATATGACTGCAGAATCGACTCTACTAGAGGGGGAGGTAAAGAGGTGATGGAAACAACAGGAAGTGTTTATTACAATTTTAAAATAAAATAAAATAGTAAAAGAATTTACTATAGAAGATAGACCTTGGTGTAGCAGGAATTGCAGTGGGAATAAAATTTGAGGTGAAGAAAACTGGAAACAAATTGTTAGAAGCTTGTGGTGACTCTTTAGAAATCTCTTCATACTAGTAACTGCTGGAATAAATATCAACTTTTTCACCCCCATATTTGAAGATGAAACAACCCCAAAATGTCAGTGGATTATGTAAGAAAAGTTAGTTTTTATATAATAGAAAACCCTTGAGAGAAAAATATCTTCCTAAGAGATGTCCAGTGTCATTGAGACAGTCTTTTGGACAAACTAAGCAATTTTATGGATACTGAAAATTATAAATGTTTGCTTCCATCATAATATGTCTTATGAGAATAGTCCAAAGAAAAGACAACTCACATTTATAGTTTGATGGGGGTAAAAAGGAACATTTTGTAGATTTGTCCAACTGACACAACTAAAGAAACAGGAATGGTGATGTCCTTTTAAAGTTATTAAATTTATCCCTCTGCTTTTCAGGCAGGGTTTTGCCCAAATTACACTTAGACTGTTGAGAATCCACATTAGTTTAAACATCTGCAGAGAAGGAAATTCCTCAAACTCCCCTGGTATTCTATTCCTGTGTTAATAACCCAACTTCCAAGAAATTTGGCTTTGGTCATCACATTGTAATTAGTTACCAGCCAGCTTATCTATCAACAAGTATTTGCTAAGTACACACAGGGAGAATGTTATTCCATTAGGTCTTTGATGGTAGACCTTCCCCTATAGTTACTCCTAATTGCTTCTCCTGTCAAATACAACTCTAATCCTGGATTCAAATATTTTTTCACTAAATTTCCATTCATTCCATTATGGGCTCTGGTTACAATGGATAAGAGTGGTCATCTTACTAATAAATGAATGCTTTCTTATACTATACAATTTTCTTTTCAAAACAATTTTTGAAAGAACAATTTTGAAAGAAGTGTGAAAGCCATGTCTCCAAAAGAATAAATAGCTGCACAACTGCTGAATGGTTGAACTTGTCCTTTGCACATATATTCCAGACTACCCCTCTGCCTCCTCAGTATTTCCCATTTAATTCAAATTTTAGTATTCTTACCTTGTCCCCAACCCCTGACCTCCAAACATTTCTATCTTTCTGAAAAATACTGAATATAACCTACTTCTTCTTTCATCTGTCTTCCTTTTTTTTTTTAAACTTCCAGTTACAGAGGATCTTCCCTTTATTCTCCTCTTTCTGTTCTTAGTACTGACACTACTTCTTCAGAGAATTTCTTGATATTCACACTTCCTTATAGAACATACCTTTTATTCATTAGTTCTGCAGTTAAATCCCCAAGCTCTCACTTAGACCATCATTCCCTGAGAAAATCATCCAATTACAAAGAATTGTGATAATGAACTCTAAATTAAGGATACTAAAATCTACTTTGCATGTTTCTATCTAAAATTCCTCAGATCCAATGATTGATACAAATATTCTTCTTGGATGCCCCTTTGTAATCTTAAACTCATTGTATTTGAAATGAAGCATATTATCTGTAACAAACACAATTCACTTATCCTCATAATCATTTCAATCAATAGAAACGAACAAAAAAAAAAACTTAGAAAAACTCCTTTTTGCCTTAGGTTTTATACTCCCCTTTATCCTTCAAACCACCATGAAATTAGTATTTCTAAAACACTGCTGTTTTTAAAGTCACTTTCAGTTCCAGGACTTTGAATAGCTTCCATTACTAATTGCTCAATCTTTTTTGTTTTGCTTTACAAAGTCTTATATCACCTAGTGCTCACTAATCTACCCAGGTACATTTCTAATATGACAGTCATTTTGCTTACAGACCAGTCCCCTTGCTCAGATCCCTAACTCAATAGTGCCTGCCACAACCCTTTCTAAAAGTCCAAAATGTATATATACTTCAAGGCTTATCTTCTTTTTTTTCCTTTTTATTTATTTTTTTACAAGTTTTAAAGTTTTAAGACAACATGAAATTTGGATACAATTATAGAAGTAACAAATGGGGATGTTCTCCAATATCCTAGTTACGTGTTTTTGTTTTTTTTTTTTTGGTTTTTTTTTTTTTTGATAATTTTTGGAAATTTTTTGTGGGAAGAAAGCAAGTTACCTGGATAGGTATACATATTACAATACCATAATTGTGAAATTATAACGATGCAAAATAATATGTTATTTACTGATGTGTGATTGAAGGGTTTCAAATACCACTGGAATGGCAAACATCAAATCCAGTGTACTAATTATTATTTCTGGGAATGTATAATGGAGAATAGGATAGAAGAGATATCCACAGAGAATGTTAATTATCTCTGTGATGGTTGTTCTTTTTTTAAATTTATTTTTTTTAATTTGCATATATATGTATTTGTATTTATATTACATTATTGCATTATTGTGTACCCTGGGGCTTTCCCACTTTGCTAACACCTGTTAACCATCCTGACCTTTTGTGCCCTTCCCTTCCCCACCTTCTTCCCCCTCCTCCTCTCTCGATCAATTGTTCAGTCTCATTGGTTGTTTTTATTTTTTCTTATTCATTTGTTTGCTTTTTCTTATATCCATCATATAAGTGAGACCATCCTGTATTTCTTTTTCTTTTTATTTCTGCTAATATGAGTCTTTCTAGTTCCATCCATTCTAGTTGCTGTAAATGACATGTGTTTGTCCTCCTTGATTGATGTGTAGTATTCCATCATGTATATGTACCACATATTTTTTTAGCCAATCGTCGGTTTTGGGGCATTTGGTTTGTTTCCAAGTCTTGGCAATTGTAAACAGAGCTGCAATAAACATGCATACCGGTGTCATTTTGAATTAGTGTTTTCATGTCCTCTGGGTAGATTCCCAGTAGTGGGATTGCTGGGTCAAATGGCAAGTCCACTTTCAATTGTTTGTGGATCCTCCACACAGTCTTCCATAGTGGCTGGACCATTTTGCACTCCCACCAGTAGTGTACAAGGCTTATCTTCTTTGTAAGAACGCTAGTGACTCATTCCAAAAATATATGGTGATACCAAGATCAATTTCTTCATTTTGATATTTCAGTTTATATCATCCTTGGAGAAATTTAATAAAGGGTACTGGGAACTGTGTAGTGTTTTCTATTTTTTGGAGAGCCTAGAATTATTTCAAAATAAAAAGCTTAAAAAATATATGATGGACATCAACTATATTGCCAGGCACAAAGAAGAATACACCATGTCTTCAGTCCTCTACACATTTACCTTCTATTTGGGAGAACTACATATTTAATTGTGCCCCTCACACACACACACACACACACACACACACACACACAAGACACAGACTAAACCCTAATCCTCAATATGACTGTATTGACTGTATTTGGAGATAGGACCTTTAAAAAGATACTTAAGGCTAAGTGAGGTCCTAAGGGCAGGGCCATAATCCAATGGATCCATGCCCTTATAAGAAGAGAGATACTAGCAGCATGTGCGCCCAGAGGAATAGGGCCTCTGATTACACAAAAAGAAGGGGCATTCTGCAAACCAAGAAGAGAGACCTCAGGATGAGCCAAACCTGCTGGCACATTGATCTTGGACTTCTAGCCTCCAGCCCTATAAAAATATAAATTCTTATTGCTTAGGTCACCCAGACTATGGTATTACATTATGACAACCCTAGCAGACTAATACAGGAGTAATGGATGAAACAAAAATATTAAATGATGATCCCCTCTGATAAGTACTTTAATAACCATATACCCAGGTGCAAGGGGAGCACAGAGAGTAGTTCCAGGAGGTACAAGGAATGCTTTGTGGAACATCATTTCAGCCAGGCCTTTATAATTAGTGGTAGGTAAATTTACCACTGACCCAAGTCAAGGAAACTACTAATAAAATAGAAGCTTGTGATGCATAGTATACTTGGGAATTATTGAGTAATTAAACATCAGTAAAGGTTATTAAGAAAAATGGTATCGGAAATAAGAGAAAAATAATGTGGGTCTGCTTAATAAAGAAAATTGTATTTCAGGCTGAGGGCTTTGATTTAATGCAGAAAAATAGAATCTTTTCAAGCAGGGAAGTAATATATACAGGTCCTTATTTCTTAAAAAAGTTTGCATTCATAGAAAAGCATAAATTCATCATGAATGTACACAGATTTTGCTTAAAGAACATTTACAAAATAATTGAACTAAAATCAGAAAAGTCTACATAGCTGCAAAAGGATATTATTATAGTAATACACAGTAATTAGTAATGCAATATAGAGAACTCTCAGATATTTGAGCCCCAGTTCTTCTGATAGTTACCATTTTACTCCATCTCACTAGACTCTTAACATCCACTTTCTTTCCAATCAGTCTCTTTTAAAGGATATCACCATTCCACAGATTTCTAAGCAGAAATTGCAACCACCGGCCAGGCATGGTGGTGCATGCCTGTAAGCAGCAGCCTTGGAAGCCATGGCTGGGGCCAGGGATTGCAGTTCAAGTCCTGCCAAGGGCACATGGCAAGACCTAGTTCCAAAAAATATAGCTGAGCATGGTGGTGCACGCCTGTAATTCCAGCTACCTGGGAAGCTGAGGCTGAGGATTGCTTGAGTCTGTGGTACCCCGGGCAACATGAGCTTGTGGTTCCACAGGCGAAAATAGCAAGATCTAATATATGGTCAGCCAAATGAAACTGCACAAGGGGAGAATGGGGACCAGCTGGAGCGGGTGGGAAGGGGAGGTGGTGGGTGATCCCCAGGGACTGAAATGATGTGAAATATATATAAATAAATAAATTTAAAAAATAAATAAAAAATTTAAAAAAAAAAGAAAGAAAAAGAAATTGCAACCACCTCAGGTTAGTCATTTTTAACCTCCTACAGTTAGTGATGGGAGGCTTAAGAAATCTTTCTCTAATATGCCTTATATAACATAAAATACTCCATTCCTATTCTTATGCTGAAAGACATGCTGAAAATGACACTGGGAAGACATTTCAAGCTACACATACCCTGGCTACAGGTGACACCAGGGTGGGGGATTGGTTGTGCTCACCACAGCACACTTTGCTCTTGGTCACAAAATGCAGGGTCAAGCTCACCAAAGACAAAACACCTATCCTGTATGCTGAGGAACCCTGACTTCAGATCAAGAGTACACTTCCATTCAGTTCAGAAAAATGTACACCATAACAATTTCACTAATTTCCTTTACTCTATGTGCTTTTTTCACCCAATTAAAAAGCCATTTTCTATCTTGGAAAAAATAAGAAACAGTTTACATAGCTGACAAAAGGATAGTACTATAGTAGTCAATAACGCAATATAAATAGAGTGAAAACTTTTAAAGTGAATTACTCCTTGGGTGGAGAATATATACCACTGAGATTATCCGAGGCAATGGTGACAGAAGTAGAAGAGACCCACTGAACTTGTGAGTTATTGCTACTTTGGTATGTTGGTATACTTTTATTTAATATTGGTATATTTTTACTTTGGTGGGTGTGGTGTGGTAACATATTTTGGAAGAGGCATGAACATGTACTCCTAAAATATACAGTTATAAACTAATGTAACATGTATAATCAGAGCTAGAGGGAGTGAATTCTCATACCTATAGAGGTTGTAGTTATCACAATCATAGTCTTAGAAAAGCAAAAACACAACACTAATTGATCACTTACAAAATTAATCTCTACTCAGTATCGTCTACATTTATCACTGAAGGGACCCCAACTTACTATCAAATTCTGTTTTAAAATTTTGCATTCAAGTACCATTGATTTACATCACTATTACTATTCTGGAACTAAAGCATCTCCCCTTTCAGGTGTAGTCACCATAGCACATCCATTGCCGAAGCACTCATAGTCCACCACCAAGGTCCATTGTCCTCTCTCCACATCCTGTTTTCACCCCTCCCCTTCCTTTTTTGGATACCTCAGTTGAGTGTTCAGCTTTCAAGGTTGGTGTTGAGAGCCAATTTCAGAGTACAAAGAAAGGATGGACTAGAGAGCTAGTCAATGCTTTATTAAACAAAGAAAGGGGTATATATAGAGAACAGAGGACAATTCACTATGAATTTTAAAGGCAAAATGGTGAAGACGTAATAAAACTGGTTAACAGGTTAACTTTACTGGTTTCTGTGAGGTAATTGGGGGCAGGAGGATCACTCACAAAATAATTGCTATGTCTTTAAGGAATGTTTCCTTTGGTAAACATTGGAGGAATGGCAGTGTTTATCACTTTCCAGAGGTTTGTATGCCCATCCTGTCTCCAGCTTTTTGGGGACTAATAAGGTAGGAAAATGAGTTGTTGCCCATTTTCACAGCATGAAGCCAGTCTGATCCGTGATAGTGCCCAACAGTTGGTTTTAAATTTTGTATTATCTGATCCTCCTTTAGTTTCTCAGTATTCTACATTTATGTGATACCATCCAGTATTTATCTTTCTCTTTCTGGCTTATTTCACTTGGCATAATCCCTTCCAGCTCCATTCATGTTGCTACAAACTGAATCAGTTTTTCTTCTTGGATTGGTGAGCAGTATTCCATTGTGTGTGTGTGTGTGTGTGTGTGTGTGTGTGTAGGTTCACCTCTCACTGACTCTAGAAACTGTTGAAAATATAGCATAAATGGGCTGCAGAGAGAAACTACAAATCTTGCAATTGAGGAAAGACTATAGTAAATGTGCTACTGGAGAATCACTATTTTCACATGTATGCACAGGAACCAGTGAAAAGAGAGCAGTTAGTCCAGTTAAAAAGGAAGAGAAGAAACATGACAAGAATCATGACAATGTAGATAATTCTAAAGAAAGTCATCTGAATTTGAAAGGGTTAATAACAAAGATCCCCCTAACATCTGATGAGAGAAATCAAATACTGCACAAAAATAAGCAGCAATGTAAGAAAAAAAATTAATTTATAAATGAATAAAAGAAGGAAGGAAGGTCCCTTAGGAAAATGGGTTTCCTTTTCTCCTTGACAACATTTGTTTTTATCTTTGTGATAAGTCATTGTAATAGGTATGAAATGATAACTGCAGTTTTGATTCTCACTTTTCTGATGATGAATGATGTTGAACTTCTCACATACTTATTGACCCCTGGTCCCTGTCCTTGCATAGTTTGAGAGAATTTTTTTAAAAGAAACGATTTCTTTCCTGAGGTCATTCTTATATCAAATGTATCTAGATGTCCTTAATTTATGACTTTAAATTCATAAAATTTCAAATAAAATTTTAGGCCCAAATTAAATTTATACTAACTACATGAAAGTCAATACCAAATGTCTTATGAAGCATCTAAGTGAAATCTTACAGCTAAATTTAAACTCTTAAAATGGGTCATTTGAAAGTAGCCTCAAAATAACATGGAAATCTTAAGGTGAAAATTATTAACTCAAGTTAAAAATACTATAAAGAACTTTGAAATGTCCCAAAAGAATAAAAAAATACCTTCTTCAGATTTAAAATCTTTATTTTCTTTTAGTCTTCTACATAATATAGTAAAGATGCATAAAATATTAATTCTTGGGTGGGCTATCTACATTGAAAGTAGATTTACTAATGCCATATCTATGAAAAGGTTCAACTTATTTATCAAAACTTCTTTGCTTTCTTTTCTTTTTCCTTTTTGGCTTTTGTTCAGTCAAGGAATCTGGGGCATCAAGAAAATACAGCTGACACTATGGCTTATTATGACTTCTATAATCACGTGAGACATTTAATCAGCTCTTTTCCTTGTCCACCTTATTTTGTCTGCACAACTACGATGCCTACACCATCTTCTCTCCACAGTTACAGTTGATGGGTCACCATTAACCCAATTCTTTAAGTAGGCAAAGCACCACCTAGATGGTATGAAGAGGTGATCTAAAGCTCCATTCATTCTTTAAGAGATTAAAAACAATTTGTCTCCAAATATCACAATTTGGGCCCACTCACAAAAGCATTAAGTTTTGCAAATGTGTTTGAGAGATTCAAGTTTTAGCTATGAGGAGGCCCACTAAAAATTTGTTAAAGACACTGAGGTTGTTAGAGGAAGCCTCTAGCAATCTACAGCAAATTTCTGAAATACCCACAAGGAGGAAACAGGTAATCAACACATATGAGAAAGCCAGTTAGATCACTAAAGCATTCAAATTTTTCAAAAACACTGCCCTGGTGGCCCTCTGTGGCTCCTGATCTAAGGGGAGAATGCATACAGCTGGGATTAGAAATCAGATATTTAATGAAAGTAGTTTCCTTACAAGTAATATTCCCCATAAGAATGATGTCAGCTACATAGAGGAAACATGTTAAGTTTGATGGTTCTGCAATAAAAGAACTCACCCAGAAAATTTAGCCTAAACCTGAGAGTCAAAAGGTTTGATAAAGACAAGCAGGAGAAATGTGAGGCAAAGAAATCCATAAGGTAATTCCCAGTGGAAAAGATTTCCAAACTCTGGATGCCAGGGAGGATGTTGTCATCATGGCCTTTACTGGAGCTAAGAAAGGGTACATCCAAGGTGCCGGACTCATAAAGTCATGAGGCTAGAGGAGACCAAGGGTTTTTTATTCTGAGATGTTTATCCATCTGCAGTTTAATAGGGAACATGGTAAAATTACACACACTCCTGCCTTTTAATACCAACCACCAAGTCACTTCATCTTCCTAGGCCTTGGTTACCTCAGCTGTTAAGTGAGGGAGATGAACCAGATGATTTCTGAGTTCCTGCCCAGCTTTTAAAAAGGTTCATGTCTGTGAAATATGTTCACATGCTATGAGTTCAGGAGTCCACTTCTTTCCAATATGTCAATTTACCTTCACATATTCTGGAATAATGATTACAATTAAACTAAAACTAAATTGTATAGTTACTGGCTTGAAGCAAAAGTAAGTCAGTTTTTCTTAAAATCTCTGTGATAATCATATGTCACAAATGATAAAATTTAAGCATAAAACAAATATAAGTTAAAATATTTCATAGACTCCTCATAGTAAAGAAGAGAAGCAAAAGATATGAAACTATTTCTGCTCTTTTCCTCCCAAACCACTAAGCCTATTTCAAGTGAAAAGAAGGCCAGATCCAGAATAGCTCCCACAGAAGTAATCTCTGGACAGAAACATATTTGAACCATTGTGGCCTGTGTGGTCTAAAGGGAGTCTATAGTGGACTCGAAGACTTAGATTCTAGTCATGTACTTCTGAGCAAGAGATTTAAATTTTCCTAACTTTACTTTCTACTTGTAAACCAGCAAAAATTCAACATCTCTTCTACTCTAAAACATGCTAAATCCAGAGATACGTGTGTGGAAAGAGCTGACTTCCAGGAAAGAAAGCTATCATTGGCAGTAATGAAGCACATTAGTGACAAAGAGCACTAAGAATTCTTAATAGTTCATAGTTCATATCATGAATAGACCAAGGCAAGTAGGAGGGAGAGACTCTGAACCGGAGTCACAAAGTAGGTCATAGTAGGTAATAGCAGGACATTACACCTGTAATACTATGACAATAAGGCACAAACTCTCACAGCTATAGGCTCCACAGTAGAAGGAGCTCAGCGAGCCTAGGAATGAGAAGCAAAATTGGCACTTAGATAGATGCCTGGTTTATGCACAGACACATTTTTCATCTTCCTTAATTTCCTCTTCTTTCCTCTGGTCTTTGTCATCACTGAAAATTTTACATCAAGGGCTTATACAGACACAGTCACCAGACTGCATACAAGTAAAACAAGAGATTGGAGTTCCTAATCATTCAAATATGATGAAGACATCACTTCTCTCAAGGTGTCCACAGCATGGCCACTGGACTCATAACGGCTGTTCTTAGCAAGGTCACCACAGGAGGGTGGAAAGAAGGCAGGAGTGCTGCGGTTTGAACTGACAGACACTCCAGCTAATCAGCTGGTTCTCTCTTTTTAAGTTTTCACTTTTCTGTATGTGTCCTTCTCCCTCAAGTCTTCTTTGTTTTGCTAACTAGCAAGTAGGGAGAGTCATATACTGAATACAGACTATCAAGAATATTTTTCATTTATGATCTCATCAAACCTAAATATTTATTTATTTAGGAAAATAATCCTGTAATAGTGGACAGAAGACAGGAAAATGGAGATTGAAGTACAGTTAGAAAGGTGGTAATAACAGCAAGATGAAGAAGACCAAAATAAAGACAAAATGTTTAAACTATTACTCTGTGGAAAAGCACTGCTATTCCAAATGACATATTAGAAATGTTCTTGGTTTGTAGCACAGACATGACTGATCACAGCAGTGACAGGGTCAAGGTCACGACACAGAGGCAAACGCTGCAGGGCCTAGTCAGTAGAAAAGGCAGCAATGTTTGGTCCCTGCTGGCTGAAGCTCTTAGAACAGTGAAGCAGCCTTCTATGAAAGCATCACTGGCAGTCACAGTGTCTGGGCAAGGCTCTGGGTCTCCTCCAGACCTGATCTCTTTCTAAATGTGGACCAGCAGTTACTAGAAGTTCCTAGCTATCAGAAGTTCCTAGCTTCATTGTCAGGAGTAACAAATAACACTGCACTAAGGAATCCTTAGTTAGGAGTGAGACATGAAGAGCCTTAGATATCATAGACAATGCAGATTCCAATAGGTTGAGTTTTCTCAACCTATTGAAAATAGATCTACCAAGTGTTCCAAAGTAATTCTACTCCTAAGTAGCTCTTTGAATAACACAAAAACATTAATTCAATGGATATGCATACCTATGTTCACTGGAGCACTGTTTATAATAGTCACACTAACTATTCAACAACTTAAGTACCTAATGCCAGATGAGTGGATGAAGAAGACATGAGAATATACACTATGGAATACAACTCAGTTATAAAAAATATGAACTCTTATGATCTATGACAACACAGATGGAACTGGAAGGCATTATGCTAAGTGAAATAAGTCAGAGGAAAAAAGACAAATACTAGATGACTTCACTCATATGTGGAATATAAAACCAAAAAAAAAAAAAAAAGGAACAGACAAAACTAAACTAAACAAATACTAGAATTGATATCTCTGGGAAGGGGGAATAAAGTGGGGAGCAAAGTAGGGAGGAACAAACTATGGTAGAAGAGTTATTGGTGGATTTGGTATGGTAACATATCTTTTAAAAAGTGAACCTATATCACTAAATCCTATACAATGGTGTTATAAACCAATGTTATTTCAATAAATATCAAAATAAAAGATTATAAAACATGAAAGTGACAAAAACATTTTAAAAATTCAAAAATTATTGAAATAACATTGTTTTCCAATAAAAAGTTTGGTTGTATGTCTGGTTAATATGAAAACATTTCTTTCGAATTATAACATATCAATCCCATGATATGTTCTCCCAGCTACTTTTCCACCTTCAATTTTAGAGACTGAATTAGACATACACCTATAATAGTGGTAAAAATTATAGCTTGAATTGAAGTTGAATTTACAATCTCAAGCATTGTACTAGATGCTTTATAAATACAACATCCTGGAAATGGGGAGGCATTATTTATTCTTTTTTGAAAGGAAGATACTAGAACTGGAAAGTTCAGTCACAAATTCAGGGTCATATAAGAAAGAAAGGATATAAGCAGAAAGGTCTGTTGGCTTTGAGACTCTGCACTTCGATGGTCTATGCTATTTGCATATTTTCCTTTTTAAATTTTTGCTTGTATTCATTAACACTTCTAGGAATGCTGACTGAGGGGAAAGGAGCAATAGAGAGAGAATTAACATGAAGCGGTGATTCCTAAAAGTCACAAGAGCAGCAAGAAAAGAAAACCGCACTACTTCCCATGTACAGTGTGTGTTTTAAGAAGATATGGATGCCACAGATGCTGCGTTTAATAAAACCTCTTACTCTGTATCCTCCTTGATGCTATCTTAAAAAGAGAGGTTAAGAAGAGGGAAGCATAACTTGGAACTGTTGCCTTAAAAATGTAAATGCATCACCACTGGATGCCCATGGTTATCACAAACTGCTGTGCAGGGGCAAGCTAGAGCAATCTCCCCACTGGCAAGTGGGTGCCTGCTCGTGTTTCCTGATCCCCATTTCTTTTTCTTTGTCTCTTTGCCTTATTCTGAGGACCACATTGAATACAAATAGCAGAAAGGATGGACTAGCTACCTGCATTATGCTATTTACATTTATGAAATATGGTATCGCAAGATCACATTGATGAAAACTTCTTGAAAAGTTTTTCTCTAATCCATTTTTTATTGGTTAGAAGCATATAAGGTTAGAATCATATACTTAAAAGCAAAGGAAAGAAAAAAAAGTCATACCATTCCAGAAATATCTAGCAAGCAACTACTCTAAGAATATTCATTCAAGCAGTTACCCAGAGATCCTAGGGTATCTGAGGGGAAATGTGAAAGCAATTTTCTTGCCTATGAACACTTTAATAGGAAATGTAAGCCCCAAATGCATCCACAGGCACATGCCATTAATTTGGGTAAAGTACATTTGTGTATTGAGAGCGTGGACGAAGCTCTTACCTGGCATAATCATGGTCTGTGGGGCCGCTGCATCAGTGCTTAAGCAGAGACGTCCACCTTTGGCTAATCTATCACAGAGCAAGGTGATGTGCTTCTTCAGTCGGTTCGTGTCTTTGGGCATGTTCAGTTGGCTGTTGAGGTTCAAAGCCTGCTCCTTTGAACTCTTTGAGAGGCAGGTCTTCAAGAGGTGGGAAATAGCAGCATCCACAGTTTCTTCCCAGCCCTGGATACAAAAGTGAATTTTGAATTTATACAAAGATGACAAATGAGCAAAGCAGGTACCTACTATCAGTAACATTATAGAGGTTAGGAGTGTTTATGCCCAAGTGTTGGGGGCTTCATAAAAAGTTGGTATCTGGAATATTACAGACCAACTTGGTTCAAATTCTAGCTCTATCGGGTCTTTGACCTTAACCAAGTTACTGAGTCCTCTTAACCTCATCCTTATCTACAAATATGATTACTAATAGTCTGTATTTCCAAGGGTTGAGGTGATTAAATAGATGGTATATGAGAAGTGTTTAGTCCTGTGACAGACATAAGTAATTAGTAACAATAATAATCACTTCAGCAGTAGGTATGTTTAATGACGTACAAGAAGTTGCCAGGAGTGTAGTTCATTTTGTCATATCTTTCTGCTAAAAGAGAACTGGCTAGGGAGACCTTCAGATTCTTTGGGAAGAAATAGAATAGAGGAAAAATCCACTGTCTCAACTAAAGGTCCCAAATTTGGGGGGTATGAACAGAAACCAGAAGATGGTATTTTGAGAGTAATTTTGTGACACACAAGCACCTGTGTAGTTGAGTGTTTACTGGAAGTTTGGTACTCCTAGGAAGCACAGCAAGGAAGCATGAATGAAATATGGATGATAGTGTCAATGTGACTCTATCAGTACCCAGAATATCAAAGGCCTGATAAAGTGAAATTACAATGAACATTGAATGAATTTATTTCTCATAGGATATTACAGAATAGTCCAAGCCCCTTGCATAAGAGGTAAGAAACCTGAAAAGAGTCCCTAGAAAACTTTACTGTAATACCAATCCATCTTCAACCTTATCAGTTAAGTCACCTGAGAGATATGCAAATCAGTTGAGGTTACTCCTAAACTTCAACTCCTAAACCTAGTTCTCAGGTTAGTATATACAGCACTTCCTGTTCCACCTCCTTCTCCATATTAGTCTCTTTCTATGCACCTGCACCCACAGGCCTCTGCAAACTCTCGGCTCTTACAGAGTGTTAGCCGCTCTTACAGAGTGTTAGCCACTCTTTGTTAGGCTATCTTCCACCTATCAGCTTTGACAATTTCATCCCAGGATTTGTAGCCATGAACCTTCAGGGACCTCATGCCCCCAATTCCATCACAGCACTTATCTCCCTCAGCTGGATTGCTCTCTGCATGTTTAGTTTCCATGTTCGCTGCACCCCTAGTCCTGTGGTTGGTAAACAGGATAGCCAGGAATATGTGAGTTAGGAGGATGCTGGAGATCTCTAGTCCAGTCTAGTGGGATTTTTCTAGAATCCTTAATACGCCAGTAGTTATCTGCCTTGGCATGGCTGTCTGCTATCCAAGATTGCTACTTTTGGAACCAACTCACTCTTTTCAGGGACAGAAGAAAGTTGTTCCTATACTGAGCCCAAATTTGCCCCACTGACCCTTATTCTACCCTCCAGAGCCAGAAGAATAAATCTAAATTTTCTTTCACATGACAGCCCTTTATGTCCGTTAAGACAGCAATTCTGTACCCTCTCCTCCAGAATAAACATCCCCAGTTCCTTCAGCTCTTCCTTATGTAAACATGGTTTCAAGTTTTCTCTCCATTCTGACCACTTGTCTTTGAATGATCTCCAATTTTAAACACTTAAAAATTTATGAACTAAGTAGAGAACCCCAAACTGACCTCAAGGCTCCAAGCTGAGCCTGGGAGTGCAGGATAAGACACAACCCTCCAGTTTACTGGCAATTCTTCCTGCCAACCCAGCCTCTTTGTCTCCTAGCTCTCTTGGCAGCTACCCCACATGCTTGGTTCACTGTATCTGGAGAGATAACTTAGTTCCAGGTCTTTTTCACAAAATCCCATGTCTTCCTTCTAGATTTATGCAGTTGGTTCTTTAGACCAAAGTGCAGGTTCTATATATATATATCTAGTTGAGGACTTACCACTGTTGGCCAAAATCAAGATTTTTTTTTAACTATTCATCCACTATGGATGCCGTTAGACAAATTAGGAAATTAAATCTTTAAAGTTAATTTGAAAAATACTTTCAGGGAATGTCAAAGACTTTAATGAAAACTTCCTAGCACAACCACTAAGGAATAATAATGAACCACTAATTATGAAAAAGATGCTACTCTACAACAATCAAAACACAAGCTCAACAAATGTCTAAAATTAAATTTACAATATGGGAAGAGGTAGATTAAGACAAAAATGACCCAGATGTCACAGAGGACATATGTTCAAGTTTTTTTCAGTGTTGTTTACGAAGATCTCTAGGAATAAGAAGGAAAGAAGTTTGTATGTAACTTGTTATTTGTGTGCTCTGGATCATTTCAGCATTAGATCCTACTATTTTATATACTATTCATTAAAGTAAACTACTGTTTACATAATTAGATGACAGTAGCATATTAGATAATTTAAGCGGATATGGCACTTAGTTAATATGAAGGTACTACAGAATTTCTTATCTACTGCCAAAGTGCAAATCAAGTCAAAACCATGTCATGTTTAAGTATTTGGCAAGGATATACCTTTAATATAATGAGGCATAATGCCAACACTTCAGAAAGATTTCTACTAAAATACAGCATTATTATTTGGAGGGTCTGAATTGTTACTTAAAACTCAAATGATAATAAAACATAATGTTTAGGAGACAGAAGAAGAGACATTACAATGACAGCTCTATTACATAAAAATGCAATGTGACTTTTCACTGATTAAACAGGTAGCATACTTACCTGAAAGATATGAAACAAACTACATGAAAATGTACACTCTCAAATGTGAGTACTTTAAAAATGTGATTTTAGTCACTTTTTGGTATTTGACTCAACCACTTTTACTTAAAGCCCTTAAATTGATAACTCTAATGTTCATTTTGAATGTCTAAATATATTCTTTTCCACATATACACAATCTCTATCTTTTAAAACTGATTATTATTTATACCAACATTTTTCCTTTTTAAATTGTAACTGAAAAAAGTTTTAACTTGGGGAAAACAGTGCTAAAAATGTCTGCAGGCAAGAAAAATTGCTAATCATTTGTTCTTTAATAAGATTGTTTAAATTTTATTTCTCAAATCCACAACCTGAATGTACTAGTTAACCCGTGTATAGCTTTTTAAAAAACAAAGCAGATAAGAAGTTAAATAATTAAATGTGATCAATAAATTTAAACATACATGTTACTCATCTCCTTCATCACCCTGTCAATACCAGAAATTAATTAGGTTTTTTTTTTTTTTTTTGTACTTACATTATCTAGTCTGGTACTGATACATAGGCTTTCCTTTTGTCCCCAGTGTCTAGGCTCCACCCTCATTGTAACTTCATTTTTTTCTTAGTCCTTCTACAGAAGCCTATACTTTGGGAATCTTCTAAAAGGGTCACTACTTCATGGACTGGGCTCCCTTGCTCTTGTCAAAAGACAAGAGCAAGTAGGTGTGGCCCTACTGCCTGCTGACAGGGCTCCCCAGTTCTCTGCTTATGTGCCTTTCCTGCCTGTGTGGACATTCCTATATACCATAAGGCTCCCAGATCTTTCCCTGTACTAGTACTATACCCTGTTATAAACTATCAGTTCTTCACATTTAAGGCTTTGCCTCTCCTAGTGTGTGTATGTGTATGTGTGTGTGTGTGTATATATGTGTATATACATATACATATATATATATATATATATTTTTTTTTTAAACCAGAGAGGCCATATTAAGTTTCTGACTTCAACCTGTCATTCTTTTCTTCACTGATCATTATGCCTAAATATCAGTACAATTAAGTGGCTTATCAGAAACAGAAAGAAGCAGAAAATTTGGCTATATTTGTAAAATTAATTTCCTAGAGTACTAACCAAAGTAATCAAGGATGAAAACAAAAAAACTAAAAATGTATTTTCCTTCCACTTATGAATGAAAAAGAGCAAGCTGAGTTGAAGATGGGTGCCTCCAGAATTCTAGGTTCTAACTTAACATCATTTACCTCAGCAGCCCCTTCTTTCTGTATTCTTAACTAAATCACTTCATTTCTGTGGGGTACAACTGAGATCTCCAGAAAACAGTATTAATACTACTAGTCATGCCAATTTTACTTTGAAGCTGTAAGTGGAAGATAGCAAATATAAACAAATATATTCAATCCTACTTTTTGTAAAAATCAGAAAATACAAATATACTATTGAAATCCAATATGCAAAGTAACATCTTTAAATTTTTACTCAAAACAAATTATAAATTCCTGAAAACTTATGTTTATAATTGAAACACTACCACATCCTTAACCGTAGTAGTATAGGGAAAAACCACAGAATGCATTGGTAGCATTCATTACCAAATGTGCACACAGCTCTAAGAGAAAAAGAAAAGGTTTAAAAAGATTTGTCTAAAGACCCAAATGGAGAATATGTGGCCACAGTCTAGTTTTCAGCTGAGAAGACTCTCAGAAATGGCTTGTCTTATATTATCCATTTTAAGGTAAAATAACCTTTATAACACATTTATTTATTTAAAAAATAAACTGCTTCAAAGAGAAATAAACCTTTTCTTGTATAGATGTGAAGTTTTCTTGATGAAAAGTCTTTGGTATTTACGATTGATCTACACAGCCTTATGGTTATTATTACTTTGCATTATATTAGCCAAGATAAGCTAAAAATAACCATACAAAAGGGTCATTGTAAATCTAGGTACAAAAACAACTTCAGTTGTGCTTCAGTTGTAAATTATATGTTTTGGAAAATAAAGAAATTTTTCAGGATGTATCTAGTACCATATTATTTCCAAAGAATAGACTGCATTCAGTGCATCTTCCTTTCTTGCTAAGAGAGCTCAAAATGTTAAGCTCATTTACCTTTGTAAAATGAAACAATTCTTTGAACCTTAAATAAAATAAAATAATTTTAAAATGAAACCAAGCTTTAGCCTATATGAGATCTTAGTGAGTTTTTGAATCATATTTAATAGCTACTGTAAAATAAAGCTGAGAAAAATCAGCTTTACTTTCTCACCTTTCACCAATGAAATCAAATGCTCCCTGATACCATTCGTTTTTATTTTAAACTGATGTGATTCATTGGCCTTTTAGAGTTCTATATTTCTTTGTGACATTGTAAAAGCCACACACACACAAAATTCATCTTCCAACAAATGTGGAACAGGGTACTGAGCTTATCAACATAGCATACTGCTTCTGTTGGATGAAAATCAAAATCTTAGAAAAGCAGAAGCCAAGGGACTCAACAGAATTTAATGACAGTACAAGCAGAAAACACAAGATTGCAGAAAGCAGTACAAGCAGAAAGCACAGCCTACCTGATGCTTTTACCTTAAATTTATGCTTATTTTTTGTTTGTTTGTTTGTTTGTTTGTTTGTTTGTTTGTTTGTTTGTTTTGGAGACTAGGTCTCGCTATTTTTGCCCATGGAACCGCACGCTCTCGTTGCCCGGGGTACCCCAGACTCAAGAAATCCCCAGCCTCAGCTTCCCAAGTAGCTGGGATTACAGGCATGCACCACCACACCCAGCTGGTTTTTTTGGAACTAGGTCTTGCTACGGGCCCCAGGCGGGACGCAAACCGCGATCCCTAGCCCCAGCCACTTCATAGGCTGAAGCTTAGAGGCACGAGCCACCGTGCCTGACCTAAATTTATGTTTTTCCAAGAAATTTGCATTTGATCTGCACTCCCATTTGACCTCAATGCTTAAGATAAAGGAAAATAAAATATACTACTTGAATATCTTGAAATGACACCCACATTCATTTTTTAAACAAAATGCTTATGAAGTCCCATGTACATGTATTATTTATAGGGAACTTATTGAAAAATTAATAATGAAAGTTTCCAGGAGAAACTTGCTTTTGGGGATCATATATGAGATAATTTGGATCAATTATTCCACCTAGAATAATAAGCTATGTATATACACACAAATCATTTCCTTGAAAGTTCAGGAAAGTTAACAAGGCAGTGATGGCCAGGTTAAGATCATGCGGACAATGAAAGCTTAGGAAAGTGAATCCTGAATTTCAGGCTTTTTACTCCTGATGTCATATGCTACCTGAATAACATTAAGCATTGATCCCTCAGCCATTCACCACTTAACACTGAAGTGGACTTGCTCGTGTATTTTCCACATGAGGGGAAGTGTGAATAGTAGCAGGGGAATAATGGCAACAGCAGCAAGAAGAGTAAAGATGCTTTAGGACGTCTAAAACACTAGAAAATGTGCTAAGAATTTTATAAATATTATTTCAGTTAATTCTTATCACTATTCTATGAGATATAATTTCTAACTAAGTCTCTAACATATTTCACCACAAATTACACAATTATTTAAAGTGAGAGGTGTAACTGAATCCCTGTTTTTGACTACTATCATAGAACATTTCGTTCCCATTTCATTATGTGAGTCTTTTCAGTGTACTGTCATCAGACCATCTTAGGCTCCTTTTACTAATAAAGTTTGAAAATATCTTATGAGTTCTTCCACCCAAAAATTTATGGCCATAATTAACATAGTCACAGAATAAAATTTTAAATATTTTTTATCCAATAATCCACACATGGATGAGGTGTTACTTCAAGCTACATCATAATAAAAAAAAATACTACAATTTGTATGGGTCAAGGTTTCAGAAGAATCTACAAAAACTTTAAGTATCCACATAGAGTACAGAAGCTACCATCCTGGAATACCATGTCCCCCAAACTATAACAAGGATCAACTTGACTCTGATGAGTCTGAATATAGATGCTCATTTCAGGGATATACTCATTACAGAAAATATTTGATATAGCCACTCTGATATGTAATTAAAAAACATATAGGGTCACAGATGCTCCTAGTACCCATGTAACAGAATCTAAGGAAAATTTTATTGAAGTTAGGGCAAGAGAAGAACTAGATTAACAAACTAACTGCATTTGACTCCTCCCCTGACAATGCCTGAAAATACATGAAACCATCAATAAGTAAAAAGCATTACAGCCTCCATTCTTTCTTTTTCTCCTTTCCCTTTAATTAATTTGAATTTTTTCAGGACCACACAGAAACCACTATTTTAATGTGCACCCACCTACATCTTTCTTGGTCAGTGCTACCAATGGAGCCAAAACAGCTACAAGAAGGCCCATATATGAAATTTCAATTTTCCTTCGAATAGGAAAATATCACACCTGAAGAAAAAATGTCTAAAAATCATAGCTAATATAAATGACCTGCACATCATTCAATGTTGATGCTATTTTCCACAGTGACCAAGTCAACAGCAGTAGAGCAACACAAATTCAAAGCTGAACAGAAAATTGCTCACAAGATGGAATATTTATCTCTATATTTTGATTATAATTTCAAATGCCTTTGTCCATTTAATAAAACTCTAACTTGAATCTACATATTTATTTAGAGAAAATTGGCATGGAACATTAAATACTATGAGGTTTTAAAAAAAGTAAATCTGATATGGATCTTACCCTCAAATAGCTTACACTGAAGTGATAAAAATGTATACAAGAGTATAGTATAAGTATAATAATAGTATAGTATAAACTATAAAGTGTATATATATATATAAAGTATATATACATATAAAGGTAGTTTAGTATAAGATTGTGTATGAATGCAGACAAAAATATAACGATGGAGAAAATAAAATGTATTTAGAGATAGGTACAGGTAAAGTACTTCAGGAATGATTCTGTTTCAGCCCCTTTCCAAGAATATCAAGACATAGCTTGTGAATTAATAGATGTTACTCAGGATGGAAAGGTCTTCAGATCTGTCTACATGACCACTTACTATGATAGGCAAGACATCTGTTCAATCCTGCTGGATTCTTCTGGAGATATAATAAACCTCACACTTTCCTGGTCAGAGGAATGAGGCTGCCGGACTATTAATCTAACAGCTGAACATTATTTTGTATAACTTTTGGCAAATAACAGCTCTCAGGCAAAAAAAACTATAGTTGTTAAGCAGGTAGAATTTTTCAGGAATGGCAAAGAGGTGATGAGATACAGATGAAATACACATAGCATCTGCTACAATCTCATACTTCAAATAGGCATCATGAAAATTAAAAGAGATAACATATTAGAGTCTTTAGCCAATGCTTAGCATATAATAGTGCCCATTAAAGTTCATTTTCTTACATTCTTTTGAATTATGAAAAGCAAACCTATCTTATGTGGTATGTGTGTGTCTGTGTGTGTGTGTGGTTTTTTTTTTTTGTGTGTGTAAAACAGGAAATTTTCCTCTGTAAAACAGGAAATTTTCTAATTAGTGAAGCCAGTTATACTTGGTTCTAAGATTGCTTAAAACTATATGGAAATGTTCACAACCTTGAATTCAGACACATTTGATTAGAAAGCAACTAACCACTGCCACTGAACCATAGAAATTGTAACCATGAAAATAAAATCTTTTATTTCATATGAAGTTGGAAAAATTCACCACTCCAATGCAAAAAAAAAATAAAGCATATCCCTGCTAACAATATCAATGACTTCATCTGCAAATTTTTAATCACTGTGGTGGGAGAGAAGATGTGTGTCCTGTAGTTCTCATAAATGACATAGCAATGAGATCTAAACCGAGATTTTCTAATTATGTTATACAAGCTACTAGATTAAAAACGACAGCAAGAAAGACTCAACATTTCTTGTAGTTTATATGTGGCTTTCTCTTGAAAAGACAATAAATGGTAAGATTTTTCATATTTTTATGAAATCAACTTATGGCCAAGGATGCCTGCTCCAAAATGGAAAACCAAGACCTTGCCTTCTTCTATAACTTCCTATTTTCAAGTCAAACCACTCATAAACCCCCTCTTAATATTTCTTTTAAAAACAATAATTATAACTCTCTTACTCTATGCTTACAATTACTCTGCAAAATCTAAAGCATTTTTTTCATACTGTAACATTTCTGAAATAGAATATGTCTTACATTCAGTGGCACCTAATAATTGCTAGCTCTCAAGCTCCAGCCATATTATCATTGTTATTGCTTGTATATGCATACTTTTTCTGAATTGTTAATATTATATCACTTCAGTTACTTCACCTGATATTTTTTTGCAAGGGTCTAAGTCTCTTGACAAATTGCAATTTAAACTATCTTTAAAGAAAAACTTGTCTATACCAGAAAGGCATGAAATAGAGTAGTTGGAGATATAAATTTTAAATCAGTGATGCAAATATTCACAATTGAAGTATGAGAGCAATTTCATATTTTCTGATATATAAGACAAAAGGTTACAAATAAATGTACTATGTTGGGTTATTGTTATACATGCACATAGATTATGTATATGCACATAGATTACTATTCTAGAAAAGCAATATAAATGAAGTCAGGAAAATTGACAAATCACTGGAATAGATGTTGTTTAATTAATATTTTACACAGAACTATTGTTAGTATAGTAAATATAAATTTATCTAAAATTTCTTGATAACTGAACAGAAGTTGTTTACCTCAATGCAACATATGATTCTACTGTAAAAAAAATGAAATTTTGAGCTTAGCCAAAGGGAGAAATTTTCAGAATAGATATTAGAGGCTCAGAATATTTATAAAAGTAAAAGAAGTATACTCTTAAAAAATGTTGCACCAAAAATTAAACAAGGGAAAAATAATAAGTGGATCTTTAACATAGAGAAGATAAATCTCTGGGGTTTTACACAGAAAAAAAGAGAAAGAAAAGATACACCAATAATTTTCTTTGTGGTTATGTGGAAAACCACAGATAGTGAAAACTTACACTTGAAAATATGAGTTAAGAAAATCAAACTTTCAATGTGAAGAAGTTTTAGGAATACCTTAAATAATTTTTTGTGTATATCTTCTTACTTAGACATGAGACTATTGTATGACAAAATTTATGTCTAAGTGAGTCTAAAAGAGCTCTTTCAATAATTATACAAATTTTAAGGAACATATGCCATGGTTTAATGAGAAAGTTTTTCTTTCCTAAAGTGGTTCATAAAATAATGATGTATAAAAGAAACTATAACCAAAAAAAAAAAAGACAACCCACTGAATGGAAAAACATATTTGCATATCACACATCTGACAAGCTGATGTCAAAAATTTATAAAGAAGTCATATAACTCTACAAAAAAAGAACAAAAAGAAGTCAATTAAAATGGACAGAAGAACTAAATAGGTACTTCTCCAAAGAATACATACAAACAGCCAGAAACCACATGAAAAAGTGTTTATCACTTACTGTCAGAGAAATGTCAATCAAAGCCACAATGAGATATTACTTCATGCCTGTGAGAATGGACCTTATTGAAAATACCAGAAATAATAAATATTGACCAGGATGTGGAGGAAATGGAACCCCACCACATTGTTGATGGTAATGTAAACTGATCCAACCCCTATAGAAAACATACGGAGGTTTCTTGAAAGACTACAAATAGATCTGCTATACTACCTAGCAATTCCACTCCTAAGTATCTGCCCAACGAACACAGAAACACTAATTTGAAAGGCAACTTACCCTCTCAAGTTCATTGCAGCACTGCTTGCAATAGCCAGGATATGGAAATAACCCAAACACCCAAAAATAGATGAGTGGATTAAGAAGATGTGAGATACACACATACAACACACACACATACACACACAATGTAATACTACTCAACTATCAAAAAAGATAAACTCTTGCTTTTCACGGCAACACGGATGGAGGTAAAAGGGATATTACTAAGTGAAATTAGCCAGAAAGGAAAAAATAAATACCAGGTACTATCACTTATATGCGAAAGATATAACAAAGGGTCAGTAAAGCAAAACTAAAGAACCAACCCTTGAAAATGAACTGTGGAATGGGGGTAACAACAGGGAGAGGTGGAAGAAAAAAGGAAAAGGTGAGAATAAAGAGAGGGACCACAAAAGTCTAGGGTGGTGGATTATGGGTACTTTGGTGGTGGGTTCACCATGGTAACAGTATCTGAAGAGGTTTTATACTTCTACTGTGAGACAATGCTGCAAACCAACACTAACTCAAAATACATACATAAAAAATAATGTAACTAGAATGCAGTTTTTAAAATATGGCTTAGCACTCTTTATTATGATGATTTTTATCATACAGGTAACTAAACATCAAAACCCCAAATCTGAAAATGATGGTGAAGACATCCAAAGAAGACTCATTGAGTGGTCTAGTTCATTGATGTCAAATAATGTTCTATTACTTTGTAAGAAATATAATTTGAATAATTTCTTATTGAAGAAAAGAGCCATATATAGGTTATATATACATACCATATATATATATATATATATATATATATATATATACATATATATAGTGTTTATTGTGTTTCAGTAAATCATTTATAGTAGGTTGTAGCCAAACCTAATGAAGGTCAAATTAGCCAAATTAAAAAAAAAATGCAGTGGACTTTGACTGTACAAAGAAATTCCCTGTGTCACAGGTTCTCAGATGCTGCCATGACCTTTCTCCCAGCCTGAGTGACAGACAATGAGCCTCTGCTTCTGAACACTCTGAACTGGCAGATTCCTCACTCTGCAGACTGTTTCCCATCAAACTCCAGACATGCCTTCATGAGGAAGGCATTGGAGAGCCAAGTTCACTGACTTTCTTAATCATGTTCTTCTGTACCATTCATTTACTGATCCAGCAAGAACATAAAGTAAAAAACAAGTGGAATGAAACCTGAAAGGCCATTCTCTCATCATCTCTCTTCAAGGCAGAAGCAGTCCATGTGTCTGATTTACAAATATACAGAGAAGGAAACGAACCCTTAGAATTCCATCATTTGTGTAAGGATATAGAGTTATTTAAGCATGTGCTCAAAAAGGGATTGGAATCCCAATTTGACATACTATTCTATTCAACAAATATAACACAGTTTATATTTTCCAACTATTAACATTTAGGTTACTTTAGCATTTCATAATTATGAATATAAACATTATGGTACCAAATGGACTTTAGTTTACTACTTTCAGTGCATTAACTTAGATTACTGGTGCCAACTATTGGATTAGTTTTATTACCCATAGTTTCCTAGAGGACTCTGTGGAAAGACTGTATCAAAAATAGATGGGTATTTCTATTTTACCACATATCTGCCACTGTGGTTAACTATGAAGTCTGGCTAAATCAATATAATGTACCTAACAGTTGTTTTCATTCACCTGGCATCATCACTGGCATGATAGAAAAGCTTTGTGTTTACTGATTTGAATTACAGGATATGTAAATGAATGTGAGGGGGATGTGGTGTGTGTGTGTGTGTGTGTGAATGTGTGTATGTTTGTGTGTGTGTGGTAGTCTAGTTACCAGTCTAACTATATCTTTACCATCTGTATAGGAGAAATCAGGTTTTGATTTTCTAGAACACCAAATTATTTGAGGCTTCTTGCCAAAAAAGGTACATACAATTATTGAATCTATAATTGAGTAAAGCATTATGAAAATAAATGGAGTACCAAGAAATACCCAAATACTTATATCCAACTACATGCTTAATTGTTTTAACTTGTGGAGTTTAGAAGAAAATGTACTTATACTTACTAGAATACAAGACAAGCCATATATGATTTAGACTGTAATGATAGCTAACTTATCTCATATCTCCAAGTGAAATTCTTAATAGAAATTTCCTAATAGCTGGGCGTGGTGGCACATGCCTGTAATCCAAGTGCTGGGAGGCAAGCAGCCAGGGATTGTTTGAGTTCATGGGTTCGAGACTACCCCGGGCAACACAGCGAAACCTTGTCTCAAAAATAAAAGCAGTCATGTGCGGTAGTGGGCACCTATAATCCCAGCTACCTGCGAGACTAAGGCTGGAGATAGCTTGAGTCCACAGGATCGGGACTACCCCTGGCAATATAGCTAGACCTAGACTCAAAAAAGATTTTTTTAAAAAGGAATTTCTTAATAGAAAGCCAGAATAAATAGGCTGGAAATGAAAATTGATCTGTCTCTTAAAATGGGTGGGTGGAGGGGTAAACAGAGGCCATTTATTTTAGGTGAAAGAAAAAAATACTAATAGTCCTTGCTTAATGGAAAAAGTTGAATTTGGAAAGTCAATGAAAAGTCAGATTACCAATGGAAAGAGATTTCCCAGAAGACAGAGCAGAAGCTGCAAGTCACAGAAAAGGCATTTTAAAAAGAAGATACAATAGTGTTAAGTGACTGCCTGGCACTGGAGCCCACACTGAACCAGGGAAAAAGAGAGCCTTGAAAGCATAGAAGCAGAGTGTGATAGGACAGCAGTGGGCTATGAGTATAGCTGATATTCACAGGGCATACCAGTACAGAGAGCGGAAATGCTACTTTGAATGCCACCACAGAAAGTCGGAATACAATCCAAGGGAGTGTCTAGAAACATTCCCAAATAAACAACAGCAAGCTGAAGTGACTTGAGTCAACCTGGAAGTGCAGAATCACTGATTTTATAGGGTTCACCAACTTCCATGTGCACATTTTCAAAAGAATGCAATATTCCAGAAATGTCAAACTCATCTCCTTATATTTAGTAGACTCAAACTAGGTAGAATAAGGGTATTTTGAGGAAATTGAGCTAATATAAATATATTTCCAGTCAAGAACCAAATTGGTAAGCATACTAAGAATGTTTTATGGTGGTTGAGTTTTACTCAATTCGTTATTTATATTAAATCAACTTTATTTCACATAAGATTTAAGGTGGCATACAGTGAGCATTAAACTTCAACTAATCAAGTTTTTGTTGTCTGCATTTTAAAATGCATAAATAGTATTGTTCCATTAAAGCACCATTTCACATTTGATATACACAAGAAAAGTTTGAAAAATAAAACACCACCATTTGTGCATTGCATTCTGCTTGACTCCTATTCTGGTGTATTCACCAATTTTGAGAACGCCAAGCAAGTCATTGGAAATGTTATATTCAAATCTGATGAGGTAGACTATTATATAATTTTATCATGCCAATTGCATTGGACTAGCACCAACACAAAGTATGTAGCCATTATGAATATGAAACTAATTAATTCATGTTTATCTTGTTGGTTAAGATCATGGGAATTACCAAAATATTTACTTTCTGCACTATGTTCCCATAGACAGTTATAATTATGATGATAATTTAACAGTCATAAAAGCAGGTTTGATACTGACACCAGACTTCCTTCTTTTGTTTGTCTTTTAAAAAGAGGTCATTAATAATACTAATGATTAGCCATCGCAACCATCACTCATATTAGACAGCAGGCACAATGGCCCTTACATCAAATCTGACCTGTGACGTAGAAGTCCTTAAGCCCTGTGAGTGCGACTTGATAAGCCCCTCCACACAATAGGATTTCCTATTATAAACATCTGTTTTTTCACATGAACCATGTTGAACATGTTAAAAATAAGTTTCTCTTTCCCTATCAGTTCATAAAAGGAATAATCAATCAAAAAGTAAGACTGATGGTCCAAATTTCCTTCCCCCACTGATGAAAAATTTCCATCTTAATTTTCCCAGGAGATTTGAAAGTTTAATACCAAGGAAGGTAAAAATCTAACCCCTAAAAACACAATAAAGCTTTTCTTTTTCAAATAGTAGACTATCTTCTAAAGACCTCAAATACACTTTGAAAGAAAAAGAAAGGGGAATGTTATGCAATGTGCATAACATTGCTCTTTCAACTGTAGGAGTGTAAATAATCAGGTCCCCAAACCAGTGCACTGCAGCTCTTTTCATTAGCGATCCCTCTGGAGTCAGGAGGCCCACAAATGAACATTTAGAGCTGATGTCTGAGATAGCCACATAGAAATATCAACACCATTACTGCTTTTTCTCTTGCAATTTTGCTGGACTTCCTCTTAAAGAATCTTAATCATCTCAGATATTCATAGGAAAATGAGAAGCAGATCTGTACAGAGGTCAGGAAGGGCAAAGAGGATTCATCCACACACCAATTCTAAGTTAGTGTTGCCTAGGATATTGTAGTCACAAGCTTTCCTGCAAGTTCAACAGGAAAGATTTCATGAGTTACAATGGTACTTTATTAAAATTAATAACTATAATCAAGACCATATGAAGCAGAATCAGTACTAATGTCCACTTCTTGCATGTCTTTAGTAGATAAATTAATCTCCCTAACAAAGGTCTTCACTTGTATGTGGAATATAAAGATAAAACAAAGGGTCAGATAAAGATAAACTTTAAAACCAACCATTGAAAGCTGATCATGGACCTGAAGCAGCCAGAAAGGAAAAGGTTGAAGAGTGAGAACAGGATAGAGAGTTGACGGGGGGAGAATACAATGGACTATGGTGGAGGATTGAGTACTTTGGTGGTGGGAAAGCTATGGTGACCACATGTGAGGGAAGAAATCCTATATTATCAAATTATTGACAAGCATTTAAAACAATGGTACTTTTAAAAATTAATAATTATAATAATAAAAGATTAGAGCTCAAAGCTGCAATCAGTAGTGCATCTGAGACAAAAAGTTGCTCTAGTATAATAAAAAAGCTTCTTGTTAGAGGAAAAATATCCAGTTATTGTACCCATGACCACGCTGACCCTAGACTACTAGAAACAAGAGCTGCTAAAGCAAATACTGTGGCAGAGCTTAAGGTGTCTGCCCTTTCAGTAATTTGCTAAAATGTGCTGAGATTGTTGACACAAAGGATAAAAGTCTGTCTCTTAATTACTGATAGCCCTGTGCAATAGAACTTTCTACAAGGGTAAAAATGTTACTTAGCTATAATGTCCATTGTGGTAGCATCTCAACACATGTGATTATTGTGTAGTAGAAATATAGCCACAAGACTGAAATTTTATTTCACTTTATATATAAATGTTGATATAAATAGCTAGATATGAAAGTGGCTACCACATTAGAAAGTCAATAGGTTTTACCTGAATATAACTAGGATATGTTTGCTTGCAGTGTGAAAAGAAATCTACAAAGGATGGGGTTTAAGTTCGTTTAATCAGCTGAAGCAAGCTAAGTGCCTAGCATTCTGTCTGAAACATAGTAGATAATCAACAAATATTCATTCAATGAATAGCTGGGCAAAATATTTGTCATGGTAGGTCATTCCTGAGGTACATATAGTTTTACAGCACTTAGGCAACATCATGGAAATGAGGGGTGTGTCATCACACATATTTCAGACTCCAACTAGAAATACAACCCTCACTGACATAAGAAGTAAAGATAGCATTTTCCGCAGAACTTCAAAGAAATAAAGGGCCAAAAGAGATATATTTACACTTTTCACTGAGAATTAAAATACTCTTAAATATCCTCAACTTCTAACTTGAAATGAAAGAAAACATTTCATTTCACAGTTTCCCTGGCAGTTATAGAGACCAGTCTTTAGGCAAAACTCCATCAAGATGGGACGATGGTAGGGGCAATATTGTGTTATCAAATCCACTGATGAAACTGAGTTTAAGAATTTAAATTTAAATATTTAATGTTTTTCTTAAAGTGAAAAAGAAGTGTCCCTACAAAAACACAGCATATATAACTTTTAGCAACTCAAAAAGTTACATATAATAGTCTGTGACACCAGTATTTATCTGCCCCAAAATAGTATTGAGAAGTGACAAAAAAGCAAAAGTATTAATAAAGAGATGAGATATGATGAATTCTGTTCCAAAGGGAATTTTCCCCTCCTCTATATTGAGATCATGTAGGTTTATAATACTATGTATGGTTTAGAGAAATAAGTTCACACCCCACCCCTGCCATGTAAGCACCCATAATCCTTTACCATGGCCCATTTTGACCCCACCTTCTTTTATTCCCATACTCACCCTTTCTCATTCTCTGGTACCCTGAATCCTGCAGTCATATTTCTAGAGTCTATTTTGTTTAGTTTTACCAGTTCTTTTGTGGGTTTTGTTTGTTTTTTCTATATTCTATACATGAATAAATCATGGGATAAAATTTTTAATATTGGTAAGAGTGCAAAGTATATTACTTTTCATGAGCCATAACACATTCTAAATATTTTTGCTTTGTGAATCTGATGCCATTAAAGAAAATATTCCACAGAGTTGACTATGACACTTAGGCTGCCTTTTGACACATACCATCTAAATAACACTATAACAAACCAAGATGCAGTACTATTTGAAACGTAAATAAAATATTCCGAGCACTTTCTTCCAACTCTCAAAACTTGTGTGGACATCTGACCTTGAGCTGAGAGTCTATTCTGAAAATGTTGTCCACATGGCTAAAGATCTCCCCCTCACACATGTACTCTGCCATCCACCCTCAACCAAACTGTCTAAATTACATTCAGATTTTTGTGGTATCATAATAACTTCAATATGGGATGTATTTTCAACATTCTGGTCAGAGACTCCTTTCTTCCCTGCCTTACCCTCCTTCGAAGTTATTTCAGGTTTGCATATTTCACTTTCACATCTCAGTGGGATACCCATCACATAACATTTATTTGTGAGGTCTAAAGGCATAATGTGGGGGATTGTGAACTAGCATGTCAAAACCACATACTGCATGCGTATGTCTTAAAGAATGAAAAAGTATTCCTTTTTTCTCAAGATATATAAGCTGTCTCAACAGTACAAATCCAAAATGAATACCACAACCTAATTAAAGACGAAGAGCATAATAAGCAGTATTAAAATGTCTTTTTTGATTCATTCTTCTCCAAGTTATGTTTTTATCAAATGTCTTGCCTTGTTAATGACTTCAATAGACATAACAAGCATACACACCTTCTAATCTCACCAAATTCAGTAGAGAGTTGAAAGAATTTTCCCCTATGTGTTTTGGGAGGTATGACAACAGAGAATGCAGATGTAAGGTAGAAAGAGGGCTTGAGAAGATGTTAAATCCATTCACCTGCCTACAGGGATAAACATATTTATATATTCTCAGGAAAATGAAGCTATTATAAGGAGATCTGGAGCTGAAAATACCATAATCCTTACTCAGACTTAATTCCCACATTTGAGAAGATTTACTTCTAGGAAATTCTCCCTTTGGTTCTGCCCATGATTCAGGAGCAACTTCAGGAGAATGTAAGCTATGCAGTCTACGTAGGCCTTTTGCTCATGAGCTGCCCAGGCTCAGTTTAATCCTTGTTGTAGCCATCTTAATATTCTTAATAATTTTAAGAATATTAAATTTAAATATTTAATATTTAATATTAAATAAGAATCTTAAATTCTTAATAATTTTATTTTTGACTTGTATTTTGTAAATGAAATTTGATGAGACAATGAACAAGTATGTGACAACTCATCCTCACTCCCTTCTGCCCCATTCATGAATGGCCCCATGAGCTCAGAAAGTTCATGGGCCCATGCTGAGTGGGAGTTTAGGGAGACTCAAACCAATATGAGGAAGTTATGTTACCTCTAGTTTGAGTCAGTAGAGTCCAAAGAGGCACTGGTTCACTAGGGCCCAAAGAAGCATTCCAACTGAATCGAAACTTGTTTTGAATGAAGAGAGGAAGTAGATTTGAGGAAACATGAATAATTAAGATAATGAAGGCCTTTCTATCTTCTATTGCTTTGTCATACTATCCATTTACGCTGAAAATATTAACAAACAGAAAAGGAGTAGAGAGGAGCACTGAGTTTCACTCCCTTTTGGTTCTTTCTTATTTATCAGTTAGCTGAAGGTAAAGATTGTCTGAAGATGTGTGCATATCAAGAAGTGAATAAAGAAGGTTAAGTTTCAGGCAGCAATTCCACAGTCCTTCAAGTCATACATCTACATGTGTGAGCTATGAAATACAAATTGTACTGTTATGGTGATTCTACATATGAGTTTAATGTCATTATATTAGTATTAAAAGTGGCATTACATATTAAAAAGATTAATGGTAAAATACAGGCTAAAATTTTAATTTTTGATTTTTTTTATTTAGAACATAAAATAGCAACTGAAAACACATGATGATGGAGACCTGCAGGAAATAAAATGTAGTACCTATTTTAACAGCATTAAAGCACTTTTTCTCATTTTTTTGAACTAAGGATTTATATTTTTATTTTGCAATGAGTGCTGCAAATTATATAGTTAGCTCTATCCTACTTGCTCATGTTGCAGATTATATCAACTGCCTCTGTTCTGCCAAGTCACCTCTCATTAGCTTTCACACTTTCTTCCATTCATTCAACCAACAAGTATTGACTGCATTATGGTTAGGCACTGTACCAAGCCCTATGAATGTAAAAATGCATAAGATATAATTCTTACCCTCAATTATAGTCCAATAGACAGATAAATAGTCATTAAGAAGTGTAATATCTACCTTGCATGACTTTAGTGAGGAATATAAATAATATACATAAAATGTACAAACTACTTCTAATAAAGATTAATAACATTCAGAATGCTAAGTAATTATCTCACTTGGTTCTTATTATAACTTATTAGTTTGGTCCATTATTCTTTTTATATTATAGCTATAGAAACAGATATTTTTCTGTTTCTTAGCTGAACCAGAAACTAAGAAACTGAACCAGAGGGACTTTGTCATTAGTGATGGGAGAAAAAGTGACATACCCCAAAGTCTTTTTGACTACTAGAGTAGAGTTGGTAGTAGTTACATTCTTAATAATGTAATCCTAACCATTGTATTCTTTATTTTCTTCCATTAACATGTCCCCATTTCTAGCTTCTCAGTTTTATCTATAACCTTTTCATCTAAAACATATATATATATATACCCTAAATCTCTTGTATATGTATTAGTATTTTATCTAGGTTGATGAACAGTATTTTGTCTAGGATATAAAATATAATTAGATTTTTTCATATCTGACAATTCTTTGACTGAACAATAGAAATCAGACTCAACAAAGTCTGTGATTTTCAAAATCATATTCATGACTTTGTTCATTAAAATACAGTAAACTAGTTAAAAACATATGTCCTACCAATAGACTGACCTCAGTCCAAATCCTGTCTACTGGCCATTAATTTCATGAATGTACTTAACTCTCAGAGACTGTTTTCCACAATGAAAACAGTAACTTACCTATCTAAAAGGACCATGATTATAATTAAATAATGTAATTCTAATAAAAACAGCTCCCAGTACCTAGTAAGCACTCAAAAATGTTAGTTCAGGAGTATTATTTTTAGTTTCACATTTTCATATCTATATTTAAAAATTAATTTGAAATCATTATTTCTTGAAATTATTTGCTTAAGAATAAAAAAATATGTTCAAGGGTCTTTTACTTTCAAGAATATATTATTTCTTTATAAATATTTGCAAAATGTTTCCCCAAAATGATACTTGCTGTTCATATATACTGTCACAATTCAAGGAATTTGAGATAATTTTACTTATATAACCCTTCACTGAAAGTTCCAAATACCAACCCAAACTTTGCACCTTTTTGTTCTGAAAATTACCCATTCAAAGAGCCAAAAAAGTTTATAAAGTATATGTAAAGGACTACATATTACTATGAAATATTCCTGTCATTTAGCAAGACTGTCTATGTTCCCTCTAAGCCTTGAATTTACACTTAAATTTAAGAACACTGAGCAAATTAAAATGGCCAAACTGTTTTCTCTGGCGGAAAAGGAAAGGATTAGCTAATCTGAAGGTTTATTGCCATCACTTAAGCAGTCAAATGATTGCTTCCCTGGCTTCTAAGTGATTGAAGAGCACATAAAAAATAGACTGAATAACACATTAAAATGGACTACATAGCTATTTTTAAAATAACTCTAGAAAAAAGGTTTTTATTTGACATTTTTATAATGGCTTAAAGAAAAGGAAAACAGAATTTGGGGGAAAATCCTTCATTTGATACCTTAGAAAGCATGATAACCATGTGATATCTTCCTAAAACCACAATCTTTTTAATAATGCTGTCTGTTACCACTGCAAGCTTGTGGGTCCTTACCAGTTCTTGAGTGTCCTGTTGCAGTGGCAGAAATGCTCCTTCCAGAATAGCAATCTGGTCAGCATTCAGTTTCTGCCACAACCCAATCAGCAGAATCACCAAGTGGGTAGCACTTTTCAGTCTGGTGAATGACTGGAACAGATTGTCCTGGTTTTCCTCTACTGCATCTGCTAGAGCGATTACCTGAAGAGGTTACAAACTTCAGTTAGGGGTAATTTCATAATTCTGGAGCCCTCAACAAATTACATTTGGCACACTCTTGTTTTTCTTTAAAACAACTTGATGAACTTTGTCTTCCACAAACACAAGTTATGTTGAGTAATAAAAGAGTTCTCATTCATCTGTTCACTTCCTATATTTTAAAAAAGTAGCCAAAGTAATTCTAAATCCATATGGCCAGAAGATTAAAATATCCACAAAATCAGCTTAGTGAGACATTGTTCAGTGTCTACTGCACCATCAATTGACCTACTACAATGCATAACAATATAAGTAACTGCTGATACATTTATTAATTACGAGTCATTGAGATGGAATACTTAAAATTTCTCAACAAAATAACTCATTTGCCTTCTGTTTTGAAATAATTTCATTATACTCTTTTTAGAAAATAATTGCTATTCTTGGATTACTACTCTTATATGTTACATGGTGTTAGGGTACTGAATATTTCCTTTTTATAAACAAAGGGAAACCAGCATCTAATCACCAGCCATGAGACCCAGAATACTCCCAGTCTCTAGTCAGCAGTCACAGGAGCCCAATCTTAGGCCACAATCTAGCAAAAGCTGGTCACTCCCAGCCTTCAGATACCAGTCAAGGAAGTTAGGATGCATCAGCCTCGTGACACTAGATCCACCAGCTGTATGAGTGGGAATCAGGCAGCTCCTGACTTGTAGTTGCAAGTGTTGAGAGCAGGGCCCCTCTGGGCCTCCAGATACCAGTTGATAGAGTCCAGTATCTAGTTGCTAGATCTATGAGGGAAATAAGGGCTGTCCCTAGCCCACTCTCCACCCACCCTGCCAGTCACTAACTGCAAGAACCCAGGTATCAGTCATGAAAGTTGGGCTTCTCCTAACCTCCAGTTACCAATTGCAGAAACCTGACAGCCATCTGGAAGAACCCTCCTACATTTGGATCTAGCCACCACAAGTCACCAGCTGTGGAAGTGCAACCTCAAGTCAGGGAAGTAGGACCTGGTCTCCACTACCTATGGTTTGTGGAATAGCAAACTAGTGGGACACAGGTCTTAGAGACAATCCTGTAGGTAACAGAGGAAGCTACTTCCCTTTGAATAGCAAAAATCTAGTACAGACTCTAGTAGATTAATATTGAAAAGTTTTCCACTACATAGAACAGAGATGGGTAGAGAAAAGAACTTAAAGGTTGTTGTCTGGAATCAAGGATACTGGTAGCAGAGTTGTTGGTCCAGCCAGCGAACAAGGGGAGGGAAAAGTCACAGGTTGTGTAGAGGTATGCATGCTTAACCTTGGGGATAACCTTGTGGAGGCTGCTCCATACAGACTGGTCTATAATAGCAATAACAGCAGAACAAATATTCTGATATATACCTCCTCTTCCCACTCAGGTCTGGGTGTTTATCTTGCCAGTTACATTGAAAGGCCAGAGAGTGCTGATTCTCTAATCTCAAGCACCAAAGTAAAAAAGGATACCAGGGATGCCTTAAAAAGTAGTCAGTCCCACTCTAATTCATCCATACTAATATCTGGATCCTTCTAAGGCCCTCCCCATATTGCTTACCTAGTAAATACAAAACAAAATACAAAATACAAAACAAAATACAAAATACAAAATGAAACAAAAGCCAGAAAAGATCAAAAAGAAAAATCAAACAAATCTTTGTACCACCTGTGGGGGAGGGAGCAAGCATAGTTTAACCCCTTAAGCAACTACTCAAAATATAAAAATAATAATAAAATAGGGAGACATCAAAGAGCCAAATGAGCAAACAAAAAACACATGGAAATACAAGACTTCAAAGAACATTTTACCACAAGGTGAGAACAACTCTCCTGAACCCACAGAAAAACAGATGGAAGACTATATTCCCTATTCAATAGTTTAGAACTGCTATAATAGAGAAATTCAAGGAGCTAGAACAAAACTCAGAAAGAAAGTCAAAAGAATACAAGAGAATTCAGTAAAACTAATCAAAGAAATACCACAAAATTCAGGCAAATTAAGTTGAAAAAAATCGACAAATAAAAGAAGTTGGAGAATTGAAGAAAAATAAAAGAATTTCAACAGATGAAGCAAACAATAAATGAGATCAAAAGCTTCAGACAAAGATTTGGAAATGGAGGACTGAATCAGCAACCTTGAAGATAGTAGTAATGCATTACCCAGGAGGAAGAAGAGACAGAAACAAGTTGCTAAAAATATGAGGCAGTTTGAAAACTACCAGACACCATTAAGAAAGTCTATAAGAATAATGAGTATCACAGAAGGGGAAGAGAGACAAAGGGTAACAAAGGGCCTATTTGAGGAAAACTCTCATTTAGGGAAGGAATTAAATATACAAATTCATGAAGCTAAAAGAACAACTGGTTATTTAAATGTAAAAAGACCTACACCAAGACACATTGCTGTGAAACTAGCAAGAGATAAAAGAAAGGAAATACATTGACTGGCTAAAGAAAAAAAGCAGATAACCTATAAGACAATCCCATCAGATTTACATCTGACTTCTCTGAGGAAAACTTAAGGTCAAGGAGAACCTATATATTCAAGATACTTAAAGATAAAAACATCCAGCCACGAAGCATATCATTTCAGACTCTCCTTCAGATATGATGGAGAAATGGTAGCCTGCCCAGACAAGCAGAAGCAGAAACATTAGATATCCTCTACAAGAAATTTTGAAAGGAGAACCCTACTAAAATCAAAGCCAGAAAAGTCATAGAAATTAAATATGGAAATAAAGAGAGGGAACAGGCTTGAAGGACAAAAAATGGCAGTAACAAATCCTATCCTCACCTATCAATTATAACTTTCAATGCAAATGGACTGAATTCATCAAACAAAAGGCATGATGACTGACTAGATCAGAGAACATAATTCAACTTTCTGTTGCCTCCAAAAACCAATCTGAGCTCTAAAGAGAAACACAAGCTCAAAGTAAATGATTCAAAAACCATCCTACATGCAAATGGAACCCAAAGAAAAGCAAAAACAATGTTACTTGTATCAAGAAACAAGAGTTCAAATAAATAATCTAATCTTATTGCTTTAGAATTTAGAAAAAGAACAATTGTAACCAAAGGCCAACTGGGAAAAAAAAGACAGAAATTAGAGCAGAAATAAATTAAATAGAAGTCAAAAGAATTTATTCAAATGAGTGATGAAACAAAAAGTTGGTTCTCTGAAAAAATAAACATAAAGCAATCACTAAGAAAAACAACTCTAATATATGGAAACAAAAATGAAAGCACAGAAGTTATAATAAATTTGTCATACATAGAGGATAAAAGAATACTATGAACATTTATGCCAACAAATTGGAAATCTGAAAAAGATGTATAGATATTTTCTTAGAATTACACAAACTTCCAAAAGTGAATCTGGAAGAAATAGTAAATCTGAAAATTCAATCACAAGAAAAGAAATTGAAACAAAAAAGAACACCCCCTTACCCACAAAGAAACTAACACCAGGAGACACCAAAAGCATAGAAGGACATGACAAAAAGAGAAAACTATATACCAATATCCCTGATGAATACACATGTAAAAATCCTTAAGAAATCTTAAGAAACAATTCAACAATACATTAAAAGGATTATACATCATAACCAGGTAGGATTTATTCCAGGGATGCAAAGATGTTGAACATACACAAAGCAATCAATGTGATTCACTGTATTAACAAAAAGAAAGGTAAGAATCATATGGTCATATCAATAGATGCAGAAAAAGTATTTGATAAGATTCAGCACACATGTATAAAAACTCTTAATAAAATAAGGTTAGAAAGAACATACACCAACATAAAAAAGGTCATGTATGATAAACTGACAACTAGCATAATATTCAATGGTAAGAAACTAAAAGTTTTCTCTTGAAGATCAAGTACTCAATGATGTCCACTCTCATCCATACTATTCAACTTTTAAAATTCTATTGAAAAAATAAAAACTATTAGAAACAATAGTTACTAAGGTAGCAGGCTACAAAATCACCATACAAAAGTCTCTAGCATTACTTAGGCAAATAATGAGTTAGAAGAAGAGAAAGAAATCAAGAAAATAATCCATTTACCTTAATATCAAAAAAGTACTTAATGCCTAAAAATTAATTTAACAAGGAGGTCAACACTTTATTAAATGCAAACTACAATCATTGCTAAAAGAATTAGAAGATACAAGGAAATGGAAACATTCCATGCTCATAAATTGGAAGAATTAACACAATTTATGTCTATCTTACCCAGAAAAATTTACAAATTCAGTGCAATCTACCTATCAAAATTCCAGAGGACTTCTACAAAGATATAAAGTAAGTATTGGAATATATATGGAACCAGAGAAGATCCCAAATAGCCAAAGTGATTTTGACCAAAAAATAGGGGGCATGGAAGTCCTCCCAGACTTCACGTTTTATTACAATGTCATGGTTTTCAAAACAGTATGGTATTGGCTTAAAAACAGATACACAGACCAAAAAAATAAAACTGTGAGTGCAGATAAACCAATATTTTTGTGGACAATGGACAGTTTATCTATGTAAAACCAAGAGTATATAAAAGAGAAAGATAATTCTATGCAATAACAGTGTTGGGAAAACTTATCAGTCGTATGCAGAAAAAATGAAACTATACCACTCTTTCACATCATTTACACAAAAATTAATCAAAATGAATTAAAGATCTTGATGTAAAAGCAAAATCCATTAAATATACAGAAAGAAAACATAGGCAAATCACACTACAACATTTGGTCAGGGACATCAGGGACATCTTTGGAGCTTAAACTCCAATAGTAAGGAAAATAAAAGCAAAAGTAAACAAATGGGACATCAAACCAAAATGCTTGGGCACAAGGACACTATACCCTAATTAATGGGAAAAAATATTTGAACATCATACATCTGATAAGGGGCTAATATCCATGAAGAACTCATACAACTCAAAAGGAAACATAGAACTCAATTTAAAAAATGGACAGAGAAGCTAAACAGATCCTTCTCCAAAGAAGACAGATATGGCAAAAGAAAACATGTTCAACATCACTAATCATCAGGGAAATGTAAAATACAGTCACAATAAGATACCATCTGACTCCTTTAAGAATGACCCATACCAAAGAACCACAAACAACAAAATTTGGCAACTGTTGATGGGAATGTAGACTGGTTCAGTCCCTATGGAAAACAGTATAGAGGTTTCCAAAATATTAAAAAGAGATGTGCCATGTGATTTATCAATTCCACTTACTGGCATTTAGTCAAAGAATGAAAAACACTAACTCTTGGGGATATAGGCACTCCTACATTCATTGCAGCACTATCACTATTTGCAAAAGCTAAGTTATGGGAACAAGCTGAGTGCCCAATGAAAGATAACTGAATTAAAAAGACGTGATACATATGCATGATGGCATACTTCTCATCTATTTAAAAAAAAAAGATGAACTTCTGTCATTTTGTGACAACATGGATGGAATTTAGATCGACTATCCTTAGTGAAATAAGCCAGTGGAAGAAAGATAAATACCAGATATTTCACTCTGTGGAATACTGAGAAACAAAACAAACTGACAAAACTAAATCAAAACAAAGTAGAGAAATGAAATAACTGAGGCCACTTAGTGGGGGCTGGGGGGGAATAGAAACGAAAAATGGAGAAGGGAGTTAATGGTTTATGAAAAAGGGATATCGGCGCTCTGGAGTGGGTGGGGTATGTGATGTCCACCTGAGGAGGTGTGAACCTGTTCCTCTGAATCATATACAGTTGCTATAAGACAATATTACCTTAAAAAAGAAATACAAATAAATGAATGTTATATCCACAAAGTACAAAGCGTTTATACATTTGACCAGTCAAGTAATGTCACTTTTTACACAAATTCCAGGCAACAGCCCACAGGAACTTTCAAGAAAAAAAATGTTCAGGGTATGTTAGCTTTATAATGTCAAATCTACTTAGGATAAAGTTGGCAGGAGTGAAGAGAATTGGCCTTTTTTATTTTCATCCTCTTGAACAATCCTGTGGAAAAAAGAACTAAAGCAACAATTGAATGGAACATCCAAGACTTCCCAATGATGTTTCATTTTATTTTAATGTCGGTGAATTTTGTGCTCATTAAAAGTAATGAACTGACTGGACCAGAGGCTCAAGGCATCTGACAGCCCCCTAAACAGGAATAGCAAAGCCAGTGAAATGTGAGTGCCTTTCTACAAATTTGAGAGAATAGTGCCTGAGTTTCAGAAGTCTAGTGCAGATGATCCATTTGGTGGCATTTCATGATTTATTGAAAGTGGCCCAAAGGACTTATTAAAAAATCATCATTCAAGGCCTGTGGGAGGGACCCCCCTCACCGCGCCACCCCCTCCGCCATCCCTGGGAGCCAAGCCCCGCCTCCAGGTTCCTCCGGAAACCCGCCCACCTTGCCCACGCCAGGTTAGCCGCTGAAGGTCACAAATTACTAAACTAAACTAAAGTACAGATCTACTTTCAACCTGGAATACACTCCCATCAACATGCCAACCAACACAAGATCCATGGTTTCTCAATATGTAGAACAGGTTCGAAAGCAAAACACAGTAAGGAGAAAAACTTTAAACATGCAAGCAAGCCCTACAGGAAGTAATCCATCGCCAACAAAGAAAGGACAA
>PVHY01005123.1:82982-86115 GCA_004024945.1 Uropsilus gracilis | reverse complement strand
GCAGCCCGAATATTAGTGACCTGATAAGAAATGAAGAGAAGAAAATTCCTTGTCCTCAAACATGAATATGAATGGAGACAGCAGTGACAGCCTCGCCTCTCATGGTGCTCTGTGCCACAGGCCAACTGTCTCCAAGAGCTGGGCTTAAAAAAAAATAGAGCCTTCTAGCAATGTCATTTTACAAAAAGTATTATTTCTCTAGTCTTATTTGCCATTCTACCTAAAACCTCTGATATAAACCTTCTTCTCATCTCTGGAAAAGTAGAGAAGAAACTAAGAGTTAATAATCTGTTAATAATTGTTCCTTTAGAGATGGGTTCTACCAGAGACATAGAAGAGACTGAGACACCATTTTTGGCCTCAGCTTATCATTGTCTAGAAGGGCAACCATACAGACAGCCAATAGTCACCACAGAATGACTGGCTCATTTCTGGGTACTGTGAGAATACAGCAGAGGGCCAGCTTGGCCAGTTTGAGAGAGTCAGAGAAAGGTGCCAGAGATGCAACATGTAGGCTAAGGCTTGGCTAAATGGAAGTAATAGGTGTTCCCAGTGACTGGTCCCTGTCCACTTGTCAATGAAAGGGGACCTCAGGTTTCCTGGTCCAATAGTGAGGAGGGAATCTCAATTTAGGGTAGGTAAACTGTATAGTAGAAATACATTGAGTTAGAATGGGATGAGAAGGCTAGGTTGAAGGGCAGGACGTTTCAGTCACAGATTTTATTCACATTGTGTTTAGTAGTAATGGGTTTGTTGAGGGTCTTCCAAAATGTTTGAGATGGTCCCAATTTGAGATTAAAATAAAAACTGCACCATCAGAATTACTGTATGTTAATTCTTGCAATTTAGAATTACTGTATGTTAATTCTTGCAATTACTGTATGTTAATTCTTGCAATATAACTATACACCTGAATACAAATTATAAGAAACTCAACAATTTTACATCGTTTCTGGAATGCATTCTATGTCACCCAATCTATTGTACATGCATTGAAGCTGTGACAGAGCTGTGCTGGGGGCCCGGACCTGTCCCTCAAAAGCCAGAGCAGAGGGTAAGGAGGTCCAAGACAATAGGGACAGGGCTGTCCACTCTGCCTGCCATGGATAGTGATTGTGAATGTCACTGTGCTTTATAAACTACAAATCCCCAAACACACTTCAGCCATCTTGCCTGGCCCTCACTCCAGCCCTGACTTGTAGACTTGAGAGTGCAGACCTCTGATGGATGCCCAAACTTCCCTGTCCACAGTTTCATCTCCTCTAATGCAGAAAAAGCAACACAGGGGACAGTTATTCTGGACTCAATCCTCCCTGACAAGGGAGAGCAGGTTGCTGTTGTGGAATAGATACATAGGGCTTTTCAGTTCACAAAGTGTTTCACATGCATCATTTTACCTGGCATTTATAACAACCCAAAAAGGAAATTGGGTTGCCGAGGATCATATGTCTGTGGGCAGAGGAGCCTTGACTCCAGTGCAGGATTCCACAGCATATGCTCATCTTAAATGGCCTTCCTCCCCAGTAGTTCATAAAACAGAAGGAAATATCCAGACAAAGTTAGGAGCTGAGGAAAACAGTTTGTCAACCTACAGTTCCAGGGACTGCTAGATTATTTTCTTTTTGATGGAGGCATAGAAGGGAAGCTTATGGGAAGGGTTATTGATATTAAGTCTGAGTAGGGGAAAGCTCAGCTTTACTCCCTAAATGGAATAGAAACTTCTTCTAGAGGGGCTATAAGGGAAAGGAGGACCCAGAGATTGCAACTTGAAATGTTACCTGTAATTGGACTGGACTTGAAGGGAGTTGACAGCTTTTAGGGTCAAATTTTACTAAGCTCAAATCTTGGTACTCTCATGATTACATACTACAGGCAAATAATATAATTTCTTGGAGTCTCACTGTTTTTCTCTAATCTATAAAATAGAAGTTAAAATAATTTTACTTTGAGAAATGAATGAGCAAACACATGTCCTGCTGCTAGTCTACTGCTTGTCACATAGTAGGTGCTCAATAAGAGAAAATAAGCATTCTTTTTGTGAGAATGGTACAGATGGTAGCAGAGCCCCCAACTCGAGCCCTGCTTAGAATAATAGAGGAATCCCAGGAGTTACAGGAGAGCAGCTATGTTGCCAAAATGTGTGGTGAATGTGGCCCTGTGATGCCATTTCTTGCTGCCTGCCTTTGACATCCTGAAATGTCTCTGAGAAGCAGTCTTCATTCTTTTTATCCTCCTCCCCATACCCCAGAACATAAGCTGTGTGCATGTCTATGACAGCCTCCTTAGTCAAGACCTTTCCTGTGGCAACTTACAGCAACAGGGTTACTAAGCAGCTGAGTTTGAATCTTTGCCCTACTGCTTACTAGCTGTGTAGTTTTAGACAAATAATTTAACCTCTTAGTTCCCCAGTTTCCTCATCTATAAAATGGGACAGTAATAAGACTTACAATGTAGATAGCTGGGCTAGATTTTGAGTTAATACACGTGAGACACTTAACACACTGCTTGACACAGTAAAAATCTGGTAAATACTAGCTACAATTGTTAGTTTTCTTGTTTCTGATTTCCTTACTCTACAATTTATCAAGCATGCCTTTACTGGAATAATACTCTTGCAGAACAGTGCCCACCTTGTTACCTGTAGGTGTGATGCTGCTCTCTGCTCACCAGGCAACTTCCTAGTGGACTGTCCAGCTCACTCTGATCTGTCCCCACTCTCGGGACTCCTCCCCTTCCCCACTCTACTCTCTCTGACAATCCTGCCATTGACTCAAGGTGAGTATTCCTGGAGTCTCTTACTCCTTGTCTTAGTCCTGGGAGGCAAGTTCATTGAAGCTCATGACTTCAACAGTTTTCTCTTCAATAGATTTCCCTTAATGCAAATATCTTGGTTTTGATTCTTGTGGTTTTCACAATAAGTGATTTTTTTTAGTTAAATATTGTTCTGTCTCAATATATGTACAATCAATTTAAAAAATAATAAAATTATATAAATAAAAAAGAAATAAAAATTCTACAGAATAAACAACAGTTCATAAAAGGAAAGGACAAATGAGGATGACTGAGAAAAAAATTAAGATTATCAATGTAAACTATACATCCATTATGTACATTCATTATAGAAATTCTGGCA
>PVHY01005123.1:52982-77982 GCA_004024945.1 Uropsilus gracilis | reverse complement strand
AGAAGAAGCTTCTCTGTGGTTAAGTAATTATGGGGACATTGTTTTGGCTTACTTGATGTTAGGAAGGGAATAGTTAAAATATATAGAGTTTGCCAATACTGTTTATAATGAAAACAAACTGCCAACTTCTTCATTGACAGATGTTGAAAACAGCCATCTTTTGAGGAAAGATGGAAGACTGTGTTGGGGAGAAAATGGTTGCTTCTATACTTCTATTTCATTGAGAAGTTGAACTAAACTTAAAGCTTAATGAATTATGTCATAATAAGACTAGCACGCTTCAGTGTTTGGGTCTGCCACTCTAGACCCACTTCAGTCCCTGCATTCTACATATGTTCAAAATAGCAGTTAGTCGAATCTTCTCTTTTTCTGTCTTCAGATTTTTTTTTTGCTTGAGAGATATTTAAAAATCAGTAAATCCACGATCTTCCCTATAAACCACTCTAAATCTATAAAACATTTTGCCAGCCTTAGATACTTCCCCCATTAGTGGTCTGGTTTTGTTTAGAGTGCTGAGATTAAGAACAAAAAAAAAATCACATTCTCAGAAGATACGTATCCTCCATCTTCTGGAGGCCCAGTTCACTTTGGTCAAGTAAAGATGCATCTGATAATTTCTTCTGTGGTCCCAATCTTCTTTCATGTGCTAACTTCAGAAATAACCTTCAACAGAATGAAAAAAATAGAAAGTTTTGACTTTGAAAGTTTTGTTCTACTATGACTTTAGACAGTTAAGAATTAGTTGTCTTCAAGGTTTGATGCAGAGAAACAAAACTCTTCTTTGGAGACTTTCAGTTTTCAGAAATGAAGAATAAATAGAAGTTGTGTTTTTAGCATGGACTCCTGGGGAGACTGTGACCTGTAGATGTATGAAATAGTATTGAAATCATAAATGCCTCCTTGAAACTCCTTCATTACTTTATGAGTATAAATGATTTGGGGAAAACTTTTGGAAATAAAAATTGATGGTGTTGGGACTATATTTAACTGAGGTGCAAATTCAGTGATATTTGTTGGGTGGGCATTTTTAGTTCTCCTTTGGGAGCAATGCTTATTTAATTGCTATGTTTGTTTAACAACTGGAACATGATAGAGGTGGTAGTTTCCACCTTCCTTGCTTGCTGTAGAATATTGATTGACTGCACATTAGAATTATTTGATCAAGTTTTAAAACTGAAGTCAGATATCCCTGCTAAACTAGATAATTAGAATTTATGAAGATAAGACATGGCAGCAGTAAGATTTTAAGAGCTTTTTAGGTGATTCTAATGAACAATAAAGGTGAAAAATTCCTGTTGATGGAAATACTAGAGTTAGTAAATAGGGTTTACTGAGAGGGCAAGGAAAGCTCCCCAGATACCTATTCTTTCAAAGTGACCAACCAGAAGAATCATTGGTGCTGTTTTCTCTGTTTCCTTGTTGGTTGATATACCACAAGGAACTGATATAGTAATATTCAACACAGATTTGTTGAAAAATTGATTGATGGGTGATCTGATGGGTGTTAAAATAGCTGGAAGGTGGGTCAATTAAGAGAAATGAGGTAAATGAAAACAAGTTGAATAAAGAGTATTTGAATCCTCATGAGTTAAAAAGCAGAATATAATTCCGTCTTGTAAAATGTATTGCTAGGTTTTAAGCAAGTTTAAGAAAATTATATCCTTAGATTAGCCTCTTCAGACAATTAAAGCTGGTATTGCATCATTAGATAAGTTCAAGGTCTCAATGTCAATGATGACTTCCTATCAATGATGTTTTAGAATCATGGTACCCCAAAATACTTCACTATAATGTTATCCAGTGCCTTACATGCTCCAAAGAATAGCCTACTAGGAATCCAGAAAAGAAATTAACTAAAGAAGACAGACAAGAATTAAAGTGAAGCTTTCAGTTGTTTAGACACCTGAGCAATTTCCCATTGACTACAGGGTAGGGAGAGGTTGCCAGGTGATGAGATGGCTGCAGCCCCAGAATGGGAAGCCACTGATTTGAAAATCACTATACATTTGCGCAACAATTTATCCTTGTTGCAGTGCAAAGCGCTTTGCAAATTTCGTTGTCTCATTGCTTCTCCGGAACATTCCCCTGAAAAAGGATATTAAACAATATACATATTTTATAGACACATAAGTATTAATATATACTTGTATATACCCAGTAATATGAGTAGTTTGATTCTGCCCCAATCTTTTAAAATACTTATATGTTATGGTGCTTTGGACACTTAATTTTTACATGTAGTGATTTTGATTTTTCAATTTTTAAAAATTACAGTAAATTTACCACCTATTTTATCTACAGAGGTACCTGCATTGTATTGTATCCATATTTTCTTGCCAATTATTCATTATTTGAAAGTTCACTATGCAGGTTACATGTTATCTGGGCTATACCACCTCCCTCCTTCTCTGATGGTGGTTTTGGATCTTTACCTTCAGCACTGGTGATTGAACAACAGTGTGGCATGATGAAAGGCAAATCAGGGAACGCTGATCTCTGTTTGGTAACCATTCTGGTTATTTGTCAACTTGGATTTAGATTATTAGTAAATTTTTACTGTCCATGTTGGCTTTTCCCACTCTTCTTGAGGTTTAAACAATGACCCTCTGTTTTTTATTGCTCCTATAGCTTAAAATGTCTTACCCTGGAGGGCCTGTAGTTACCCGGCCTATTGTGATCCTGGCTCCAGTGGGGGTGTCTCTGCAGGCCTGGCCTTTTGTGAGCCAAACTGGAGAAAGACCCATGACAGGAGGAGATGCCTTCTTCATTTTCCTGGTCCTGGCAGCATGTTCTTCCAGGTCATGAAACCTGGCAGAGATACCCATCAGAAAGTTCTCTTCTTTATCCTCCACTTTAGTTTTTGCTTTGAAAACTAGTCTTGAGAGGAATCCAAATCCTGTAGGCTGAAAACTTGCATAATTTTTCAGGTCTTGTTGGTGGTGATGAGGGTGAATATGGTGGTGAATGAGTATTTGACTGGGTCAGCTCCTTGTTTGCTCAGGTTTCTTTGGCAACCACCTCCTGTCAAAGGAAAGGAGCAAATAAAAAAAGAGAAGTTAGAAGGTGGGGGAGGGAGAAACAGAAACAGAGAAAGGCCTTTGCTGAGCCCATGCCTTTGTGCACTGCATTCAAACTGATTTGTACCCTTTGTAGTCTTAATTATTTCTGAGAGCTGGATAACAGGAGTACCCAGCTCACCCATTATTTCCTGCATAAAAAAAGGCACACAGAAGCCGCTGATCATTTTTGAATTAGCAAACATGATACTAAAAAAAAAAAGCATAAAAAAATTCATTAATACCATCAGGGATTAGGAGGCTGATTAAAGTGTAGCTGTTAGCGTATGCAAATGAGCGATAGGCATTTATCGGGGCCTGTGCAAGCTGTCTTGGAGCTGTAAAGCCCACGTATGTTTTCTAGCTGATTAAAATAATTTTAAGTTCTGGAGAATATTTTTTTTGTAGGGAATTTAAAAAAGAGACTATCATCTTTACTTTCCTTTTGGCAAAATTTTTCTAAAGTGTACTCCAACCATTCCACTTGACTGCACTCATATACAGCCTCTTCTCTCAGATGATGAGGATGCTGCATCCCAGTTACAGTGAGCTGAGCTCTTTCCCCTGTTTTTTCTCTAAGACTTACTGAGATGGGTCCTTTAGCAAGGTCCAACAGTCTCTCAGGATTCCAGTTCTTCCCCTCATACAAACATTCTTCCTGCCCAGGCTGAAGGCAAATGAAAAGGTATTTATCACCTAAACCTTGAATATTGTCACACAGAACAGGACATTAAGTTTTCTCGCTTCAGAGTCTTAATTATATGAAGTGGAGGAGAACAGAGGGAGTTAGAGAAGAGAGAATTGGGAGGTCAGGGTGGGTCTTCACAGATACAGTTGCCTCAGGAGAGTTGGGTAGTCAAAGGGTCCTCAGGTTGAAACATAAGCATAAGGAGGGAAAGGAGGAGGAAACTTTTCCAGAGAGAACATCCCCACTTTGGGTCTAAATCCAAATCTCCTTTTCAAGTTTTTCTATTAGCATATGAGAATATGATTTCCACTTACATGGCTACAGAACAATGGTCTGAAGGTAATAGTCTTCATTATTATTGTTTATTGAGTGTTTACTGTGTACTAGGTACTGTTATAAACTCTTATTATGTTTAATCTCCTTTGATCCCCATCAAGAATATAGGGAGGTAAAACTATTCCTATCCTCAACATGGAACAAAATAAATCCAGATCCTGACTCCTTTGTAATGTCTATACTGCTAACCTGTCAGTTTAAGATACTACTTTCTCTTACATGGATTTTTCATATTGTTTCTATTTTGCCCATTGCTCCTACTCTTGCTCCATCCATCTGCTCAGTTCATTCTAAGGAGAGTGGGCAGAGAGATGCTTTTATAATAATATATCAAATCATGCCATCATTCTGCTCAAAATGCTCATTTGCTTCCTTGCTCACTTTGGAGCAAAGGCCAAAGTCCTTTTTGCATTCTATGAGGTTCACACTTACTTCTACCTCTCTCACCTTATCTTTACTCCAGCAACACTGGCTTCCTCTTGTTTCTTCAAAAGCTCTAGGAACATTTTTTATCTTCTTGACTTCTCTTCTATACTATGTATTTATTTTAATGTAGTGTATAATACTTATTTATTATGGTTTTGTCTATTGTACTCAGCTAGACCATAAACTCTCTGTGGGAAAGCATTTTTTTTTACTCACCGATGTATTCCATGCACCTAGGGTTAGCAATTACTTGCTGATTTAGAGAGCTCCCAAATAATTTGTAAGAATTCTCATAATAAAAAAATACATGGTAAAAGCCCCAAGAGATCAGAGTTATCTCTTAATCCCTAGCATTTAGCCTATGTAAGTAATAAATATTCATTGAGTGAATAAATAAATGAAACTACTCTTAGAAGCCACCATTTTTGTGTAAAACTCTTTTCAATTTCAGTTGTACAGTTTAAAATAAATGTAGGCATTTATAATTAAAAGGATGATTCTTTTTAGGCCCAAATATTTACTTATTAAAATATACCCTATAACATTACAGATGAGATGTAATTTCTTTCTCCACATTGCACTGAAACCGGATCCATGTGAGTTTTTTTGGGGTGGATAATGTCTAAGATATTTGAGAGGTGAAACCGGAATGAATTCCAATTCCATAACATCCAGCCACTCCCTATGGGGGCCCCAGGTTCTAAGAGGCCTGGCCTTCCGGTTTTGGCATCTCCAAAGTTCTTTTCCCTGTCTTTTCAGTGTAAAGTCCAGTAGGAGAACTGTTTAGCTCAGTGACCAACGAGTAACCATGCAGTCAGATAGGAATAAATTATGTCGAAACATTAAACAAAGGAACTCACTTATAGAACATTAACTTGGTTATCCAATGGTCATATGAGGTTGAGGAATGTCAAAGAGGATAAAAGAAACAGTGATTTGGGGAAAGTTTGATCTCTGTCTTAGAGAGTTTATAAATTGGTTATCAAGTTCAGGCAATTGTGGAATCTGGCTCAAGGGGAGGGAGCCAGTCAAAGTTTGGGCAGTGACCTTTGAGGGAAATGTGGATTAAAGCTTTCTGTGTGTGGGAACCACTGCAGGAAAGGGGAGAGAAAAGGAACATCGTAAGATAATTCTTTCATTGGAGTGTAGACTGAAGATCAAGTTAGTATGTTCAATAGAAATGATTTATGGGGGTCTGGGTATCACACCTGGTGTTTCAGGCTTTGCTCTATAGTTCATGGGGAGTTCCTGCACCAGAATCAGGCTTCAGGGCAGGAAAAGAATGCCTCTGTGCAGGTGTAAAATTTAAGGGGGTGCCAAAAAAACTCAGTAATAAGATAAATGATACTTAAATGCAATATTTAAAAAAAATTAAACCAACAAACTACAGTCTTTTTGACTTAAAGTTTTACCTGAAGGGTTTGAGTTGCACAATGACATGATGGAAGGCCTATATGGAAGATTGATCTGGTGGTGGAGGGTTCATCTGGGAAGCCTGGAGTGAACCCAGACCCTGCCCCTGCCACAGCAGCAGAGGAGATAAGAGACTCTGGTTCAGCAAGTACTCAAGGAAGTGTTTCCCTCTGCTCCCAGCATTCTGCTGTCTGCAAAGGGACACTGAAAATATCTTAATTGAGTGGAAGAGACAGGTATGTGAATCATTAGCCAAATTAAAACAAAATAAAAACTCTAAGAGACATACCAAGTGAGGCTGGCTGATATAAACTGGAGTGGTTCGGGAAGGTAGAAGCATGGATACTTGACTTTGTAGCCTGGTCTACTAGACCACGCATAAGTAGTGGGAGGAGTGACTTGGGTTTACATTCCAGCTCTGTCATTTACTAGCCAGTTTACCTTGTGCAGGTCATTTGACTTCCTGAGCTCCATCTGTCATATCTTTAAAAGAGGCATAATAAGTAACCTTTTCTCACATGGTTGTCATAGGTATAAATGTATATACATATATGGCTTTAATATACTACTATTAGGGATTGTTATTAGTAATAATATTTCACAGTGCAGTCATGGCTTAGTTCATTTCTGAAATAAAAGGTCTACAAATAAAATTAGCACTGGAAACTAGTTTCTGGAATGAAGTGAATCCATTGTCATCAGAAGGGTCTGAGTAAAAGTCAGTGTCTTCTAATATTAGATTTCCTAATTTAACTTAATTAATCAATTTAATCAACCACTACAAGCTTCCTGTATACTTGTTATTTGAAAAGTAGGCATTATGGGTGACCCATAGAAATATGACAGTTTCTGTCCTCAATGAGCCTAGAATTTGGTAGATAAGATGGACATCTGTTGTTGTGCAGTTTGATAGCTATCTTTCTCTTAATAACAGTACCTGAATTTTTCTGAAGGATACACTTGTCTCCCTCTTGTCCGAGTCAGTTTGTATAGTGTTACCATCAGTCCCACTTAAGGTCCTGGTGAACCTATGACTTGGCCTCAGTCAGAGATTGCTTTTCCCTGCCTACTTGCTTGGGACAGGGATGGGTGCAAGTCTCAGAGGCAAGGAGACTCAATAGACTTTACCAGGCCTGCTATTTTTCAAACTTGACTTGAGCCCAAGAGAACAATGACTAAAACTAATAAATATTTTGCTACCACAGGATAAAAATTCCAAAAACAGAACCCAATTACAGATCTCAGAGAGGTTAAAAGAGAACAATACACTAGTGATTATTTTAGCCAAATCAATTTGAACTCAGGCTTTTCATTTATTAGCTCAATAAAATTCCCTATTACTTAAGCAAATTTGTGTTTAATATACTGTTTCTTGTGGCACCAAAAGAATTCTAATTGATGAACTTAGTTCATGAAAAAGCAGATCACCATAAAGCAACCCCTCTTGAAAAAAACCCCAACTCCTGGATGATAACAAAGAGAAATGTGTCATAATTGGCTAATAAACAGTGTAGATATTAAGCAGACTTTGAGCAGACAAGATGGAAGGTGTCCACCCCAGGAACTGGTGTTCATAGGAAGTGGCTTCTCTTCATCTTCCTCCGTAGCTGCAGTTGGCACAAAGTTCTGCTACACAGCTTTGGGAGGAAGAATAGATGGCATATGGGATTTTTTTTTCTGTTTCTATGTTTTTCTAGCAATGACAATTGAGTATTATTTTTCTGAGAAGTGTTGTCTATCAACATATTGGTGTAATAGAAGCTAGCACCACACAACAGATTAATACTCAAAATTAAATGAATTTATGAATTTGTTTAAGGTAAAACTGTCATCTTATTGTAGTACTTACCTATACCAGGTGAATTTTAACTTAGCTTTAGCCTTAAAAATTTTATAGAAATTATAATGAATATATCAGTTCCCTTTCCTGCAGCAATTATTCCATTCTTACACCTAAAGATATACAATTTGTACAATTCACAATGCAGAAATCTCTAAAAAAAAAGAGCAGAAGAATGTGAACAGGTGTTTGGATGCTCTTGCTTTGACTGAGGTAAAGACTGAGTCTCCCACATCTGCCAGACATGACAAATCAGATTGAAAGGACCTGTCCTTTGTTCCCAGTTCTGTCCCAGTTCCCAGGCCATAAAGCATTTCTGCTTTGATGACATCAGTATCATTTAAAACTTATCATTTATTCAGTAAAGTCATCTAACAACCCATGGGGCTGTTGACGGAACACACATACAAACAAAAATACAAAGACACATACCAAAAAATATCCTATAATCGAAGTCCTTTAGAACTGTCTGGAACTTCAGGTCAGCTGGTTCAGTCCCCGATTGAAGTGATGTGATCACTGGATAATTTAATTTAAATTTAAATTTAATTTAATTTAATTTCTAAAATCACCATTGAGATGAAAGTTTTTCATGAAAACTTCACTGTCTACTCTCTTACCTGGTTCAAGCTCCTTGGCTTATATTAATTTTGTTGCACCTTAACTTGGGTCTCTAAGCTTTAGGCTACAAGGTTTGTCTACAAAGTCACAAAGTCCCTGATCTTCTCTGGCTTAGGTTGAACCTGATGACTTCTCAATTATTTTCTTATGTTGGGTTTGCTGGTTTTCTGGCCATTGAAGTCATCAAGTTATGTTCTTTTCAAAACATCCATACTTATCTTTAACTGATAAAGTACATGTGGTTCCTGACTTAGGGTGGTTCAACTTAAGATTTTCCAACTTTTTATGATGTGAAAATGAAATGTATTTACTAGAAACAATACTGTGAATTTTGAGTTTTAATCCAATCCTGGGCTGGTGACATACAGTACATTGTACTCATGGTGCTAGTAGGGCATCAAGCTACAGTTCATGTGATATGATGACTTTGTTTGCCATTGAAGGTAACCTAGGTATATGAAATGTATTTTGAGTTACAGTATTTTTAATGTATGATGGGTTAATTTGTCTTAATCTTATAGCAAGTTGAAGAATATCTGTGCTGGACAACATGATAGCAATAGCTGTATCAAGCAACAAGACAAAACCCTTTCACAAATACACATCATGAGGCAAAATATATACACTTTTCTTCAAGGCATGTGCTCTAGAATAATAACATCTTTTGGTTTCAATTACTTTCTATAAAATAATGAGCAAGCTAGATGTTCACTATGAACCTGTTATTATAGATGAAGATCAATACTTGCACCCTCAGAATGAATATAAAAAGCAATTGCACTCAGATATTCCCTGATAAATTGAAATGTTTGAGTAGGATAGAAAAAAAAGGTTTATTATAAATATCTTTCCTGAATTAATGTGCCTCTGTGGATTATGAAACTGATTTCTAGGTTTTTAAGAAACCTTACTTGTAGGCCTTGGATATACTTAATTGGTAAAATAAAAGTACCTGATGCACTAGATAGCATATCTGATGCCAGTGTTAACATCAATGCAATTCTTTGTCTTTGTCTGTATTTTTCCACCTAAGAACAACATTCCTGCCACTTTACAGAGAATTTGTAAACCAAGAGAGATACTGGATTTGAGTTTTACCATTTGTGTAATATAGAAAGTGGTGTAGGTCACAGGTTTTTATGCATTTGTAGATGTCTTGGTGAGGGATTTACAGTATGTCAAGAACCCCAGGAGAGGGCATTCACCTCATTCTAAAATTAGCTTTAAATAAACAAACTTGCCAGTTTTCTGATAAGAAACTTGAGTTTTATCTTGCTAGATTAGTCTTCCTTTCAGCTATCAACAATTCTTGTGGACAAATGTAACTTTTTGCTGATGTTTGAAGAGAGAGAGAGAAAAGGTGAACAAAGGGACAGTCTCCAGATCTCTGTATATAAGATGGAAATGCCAGAATAACATTTGTTTTCCTACCAAACTCTAAGATGTAGCTTTCTAGCTATTTATATTTTATGATTATAAAAATAGAATGAGGTTCCTGATTAAAAAAATGAGTGATGAGGTTATGGAAGATGCTTACGGCATTATTTTCATTGTTCAAAAACCAAAATCAGCCTATGCCATAATGTTTTGCTGATGTCCCTAAAATATTCCATCTTTGGACAGAACCATTAACTATTTTTAAAAAGTCAATAATCAATAGGCCTTAATTTGTTGCACTGTCATTTGTGCAGGTTTCATCGAGATGAAATTAATTAGAAAGAAAATGGTTTCTCAGCAATTGGGGAGAGGAAGGGAGTCTGTGGCAAGATAAGTTTGACCCTGTGTCGTGGAAATATTTTAATGAGGTTAAACCTCAGCGTATTTGAATCAACTGCTTGTTGACATTTACAGTGGGCTACTGGAGCCTCCTAAGGTGGACCAATGACTATGAAGGCATTTTGTGGGTCACCAGAGTTCTAGGTGAATAGAGATAGTGATGAAATGGAATGTAATGCATATAGTATATAATATAAGCATATGGAGAAAGAATTGGAAGAACAACTTCACAAAGAATATGGCACTCTTCTTTCCACATTTCTCAACTGAGACTTTAGTTTCTGAACACTGTTAATTGGAGAGGAGTTTGATCCCAATTTTCTGGCACCAGAGGATCACATTCCTCTATTAGGGTCCTCTGCACAACTCTGCCTGTGCCATTTACCAGGGATAACTGGGTTGTGAGGAGAGTGGGGAGAGGATCTTCACCCCAGAGCCCTCAGGGAATAATACTCACTTTAATTGCTTTAGGAACCCTTCCTATCAATGAGTAATGGAATTAGATAAAGAAAATTCTAGCAAGACTTGATCAAATACACTGGATTTTCCTTTGACACATAATTAGTTTAAGAGCAGAGATTCAAAGTAAACCCAAGTTGCTGGCTTGTCATTGACCTAAGTCCCAAGGAATGATCATGAAGTCCTGGGCACTGAGGTGTCAACGCTGGGGTGGTCTGACACTGGGAGAGGTGCTGAACAGCCAGTAGGTCAGTTCTGTTCAGGTTCAGGCCTATGGAGGGTAGTGGAAACTGATTGTGGTGGTACCCTTGGTCACAATAGGACCATCGTTCCCATTGTCCTCAAGTTATCTCACTTTCTTTCTAGGGAAGACTCAGAATACTTTCTGTTGGGCAAGGACTCTTTCAGCAAGTTTAAAGGAGATAGTAGCTAAAATGAAGAAGGAGACAAGAAAAATTTTGGGGAGTTATGGCCCAGATAGTTTTTTATGAAAGCAACTGAGATTTTGAACATGGGGGTCTTAGAATATTTGGGAATCTAATAAATGATTGTGTGTATCTGCAGGGTGTATGCCAGATTTGTGTTCCTGTTTGAAGTGCTACTAGTAAGAAGAATGAGCACTTATTTTGTAATGATTATGTACCAGGTACTGTATTACACATTTTGTGGGTGCTATTTCTTTAATGCTCATAACAACACCTTAAGGTACTTTATGGAGACAGAACTAGTCACAGAGTTTAAAGAATTTAAGGAAAGTCACACAGCTGCCAAGTAGATGAAGTCAATGTAAGTACATTTTACTTACCATTTAAATCTGTTGTGAGAAGACTAAGTTGGTTTCACTGCTGGAATACATTTCTATAGGGTAGAGTATAGAGGGGATGAATGATGGCTTCCTTGAAGGGATGGTAGATAACACTGGAAGACAGAAAAATAATCCATAAAAATGGAGGGAAATCACACTACACAGTGGAGAAAGGAGAATTCCTGCACCAGCAGAGTCTGTGAGATTGAGACACTTTATAGAGTGTGAGTCTGGCCACTCTAGCAAGAACTCCCCAGGGATATGGAAAGCCCCAGGCATGCATTGGAGAACAAGAACTCAGACAATATCCCCAGGAAAGATGAGTATCTTGCAGACTTGGGTACAAGATGAAAACAGTGACATGTGCAGGTGGGTACGTCTCAAGCAGAGATGTGTGGCTTGCTGAGGCTGAAGAGGCCAAGACATACCAAAACAACCTACAAGACTAGAAAATATAACATATCACTTCCCCATTCTGCTGACTCTTTTTCTTTCTTTCTTTCTTTCTTTCTTTCTTTCTTTCTTTCTTTCTTTCTTTCTTTCTTTCTTTCTTTCTTTCTTTCTTTCTTTCTTTCTTTCTTTCTTTCTTTCTTTCTTTCTTTCTTTCTTTCTTTCTTTCTTTCTTTCTTCCTTCCTTCCTTCCTTCCTTCCTTCCTTCCTTTCTTTCTTTCTCTCTCTCTTTCTTTCTCTTTCTTTCTCTCTCTCTCTTTCTTTCTTTCTCTCTCTCTCTTTCTTTCTTTCTTTCTCTCTTTCTCTCTTTCTTTCTTTCTTTCTTTCTTTCTTTCTTTCTTTCTTTCTTTCTTTCTTTCTTTCTTTCTTTCTTTCTTTCTTTCTTTCTTTCTTTCTTTCTTTCTTTCTTTCTTTCTTTCTTTCTTTCTTTCTTTCTTTCTTTCTTTCTTTCTTTCCTTTCTTTCTTTTTTAGAGACTAGGTCTTGCTATGTTGCCTGGGGTAGTCCCGAACCCATGGATTCAAGTGATCCTTAGCCTCAGCTTCCCAGGTAGCTGGGATTACAGGCACCACCATGCCTGGGTAGTTTTTGAGACTACATCATCTCACTATGTTGCCAGGAGTAGTCTTGAACCTGCCAACTCAAGTGATTCCTAGCCTCTGCCTCCCAAATAGCTGGGATTACAAGTGCATGTCACCGTGCCATTCTGATGACTTGTATTCCTTCTTTCAATGTATTAATGTAGCCCCCTCCCCCCCACTCTGAATGTGAGAAGCTAGAGAGACAAAAACAAATAAGGTATCGCTTTCATTTTCAGGGATTTCAAGGTTGAAAGGATGTAAAACAAAAATTTCAGTAGAAGGAAATCTGTGATTGATACTAAAATGGAAGTATAGAAATGCCACACTTCAGACTGACCCAGAAGAAGCAAGGGCCAGCAACACATAGGGTGGCAGTTGAAGTCAATATTTATGAATGATGAAAAGCATCAGGCAGAAGCAAGGAAGAGGGGAGGACATTTTGGGAAGATAAAAAGGGCAACAGAATGCGCAAAAGGATTTGCAATTTGGGGTAAGAGGTTGAAAATCTTAAAAGTAGAGGGGAAATGTTCTTTTTCTCTGTTACCTGTTAAAAGAAAGAAGACCATGTTTAGTGAAGAAGGGATGGTTATTAGAGAGGGTTTGGTCTCCCAACACGCTGACACATTGCTGGACAAGGGCCAAAGACATTTCCTAGGACTGTTTGATTAAAGACCTGCCAGCTTGCTCTTGAGCCTTTTAGCCTAAGTAGAAGAGAGAAACACTTAAACCAGCCTGGGAAGCTGAGTACCCAGAAGGACCAGATGTATGATCCCTGAAGAAAAAGCATCAGGGTCCAATGGCAGGAGTAGATGTGATGGTGAATATAGACGTAGCATTTTAACTCAGGTTATTCAATGATTTAATTATGTGATCTGGGGTAGTTGACCTCTCTTTTCTGGACTTCAGTTCTCTTCACTGTCTGTAAAATGAAGGGTTTGTACAAGATGGCACTTAAGTTTCTTTGCTGAGACACATTCTTATTTTCATTTATTTTAATTTCCTCAGAAATGACTCTGGAAACAGCCTACTTGGGATTTGGGACAGATGGCAAGCACATTCAGAAATTTAACAAAGAAACACAAAGGCATTCACTAGGTGTAGCTGAGACCTGTAGTTCACAGGCCTTACATCAGAGAAAAGGGAAAGCCAGGGCATGACTGAAGAGTAACTTTAAAAAATATATTATTTTTTATTTTTTAAATTGATTACACACACATACATTTTATATTGTATACCTCAAGGTTCTCCTGCAACCTTGTCACCAGTGAATTGTCATTTTAATCTCTTGTGCCCATCCCACCCCCAATTTCACCTTCTTCCTTTTCTCTTGCTCTGTGTTTCAGTTCTGCCAACAGTTAGTTTTAAGTTTTGCTTGTCATTTCGTTTGTTTGTTTTCCCTATATTCCACATATAAGTGAAACCATCCAGTATTTCTCTTTTTCTTTCAGGTTTATGTCCACTAGCATGATTTCCTTTAGGTTCATCCTTGTTGTTACAAATGCATCAAATTTGTCTTTTTTGATTACTGAATAATATTCTGTTGTGTAAATATACCAAATCTTTCTGATCCATGTGTCTGTTTTGGGGCATTTGGGTTTCCATATCCTGGCTATTGTAAATAGTGCTGCAATAAACATCCAGTAGAGGTGTCCTTTTGAAATAGTGTTTTTTTATCCTGTGGGTAGATTCCCAGGAGTGGGATTGCTGGATTGAATGGTAGTTTTCAATACTTTGAGGGTCCTCCACACAACTTTCCTTAGTGGTTAGACCAGTTTGTATTCCCACCAGGAAAGTAAGAGTGTTTGTTTTCCTCCATATCCATGCCAGCACCTGTTGCCCAGTATTTTGATATGGGCCATTCTTGCAGGTGTGAGGTGGTTTTGATTTGCCTTTTCCTGCTTGTAAGTGATTAAAGGCAACTTTTTGGTGAGAGGAAGAGGGAGGAGAGAGCAGAGAGGAGCTGGGCACTGTTTTCACAAGCAAATGTAGCAGCTGGAACACATAAGAGGGTCTACAGGGCGAGGCCTGAAATGGAGTCCCAAGGCTGGTAAGTCAGGGGTTAGGCAATTTACCAACATAATTAAAAAATGGATGTCAGATTATTTCTTGGCTTGATCAGCTATTTAATCTCTGATGAGGCAGTGAGAGGATCTGCTCCTCTGAACTTGATTTTGACTCTGAAAGCCAAATGTAAAATAAAACTTTCTGTTATTGCAAGAAATATTGGCAGACTACAGAAAAAGACAGAGAAGAAAAATTTAAACAACCCATTTGGAGATAACTAGCACTAATTTTTACATCCCTCCCGAATTCTTATTTTGAAAGAAAAAAAGACTAACCTACAATAAATTGAAAGATAATAACCCTCTGTTACCTACTAACATTTTTGCCATTTATTATTAACATTTATTTATTATCTAACATTTATGAAATATTGACATTTATTATTAACATTTATTATTTATTTATTAACATTTTGCCATTTTGACGTTATCAAATTTTTCTTGTACTACTTGGAAGTAATTTGCCGACATCACGACATTTCACACCTGAATATTTCAGTATATATTTTAAAAGAACAAGTTTATTTCTCTACAAGACCATAATAACATCAATACCATAATAACTCCAAAGATTTAATACTGATTGAATAATATCCTCTAAAATTTTGTCTATATTCTAATTCTCCAAGAACCCTCTGTCTTACATATCCTTATTTTGATTCAAGATCTAAGAGTTTCATGCTTAGCAATTGTATCTCTTTATGTTTTAGACAAAAACAGCCACCTACTTAATATTTTTATCTTTTATTGACAGCATTTTTGGAGTGTCCGGTCAGTCTTTGAGTAATTTCCAGATTTTATTAAGTAAATGTTAAACATTTATTAGATAAATGTCATTATTAGATAAATGTTAAACATTTTTGGAAAGAATACTACATTGGTGAAGCTTAGTATGTTTTAAAGATTTAACTTTCTATACTGAACTTACATTATTGTTATAGTCAGAAAACAGAACAATACCTGTTATTGTTTGAAAAAAACTTCAGAAATACCCTGACAGCAGCATAGCACTTGATGCCTGGCATTGTGCCTGATACATCAAAGAATTTATAAATAAATGCATGAGTTGCATCAACTAAGGTAATGAACCTCTTGTCCTTGGAAGTATTCAAACATAGCTGAAATATCTTTAAAAACGGGGGTCAAAAAGGGAATTTAGCACTGAATGAGGTCTTTTCCATTGACTGGTGACTATTCTGGAAACATTTTTCCATCATATTTCAAATTAAAGCAATATGAACAATATTATAGAAAAAATTTAAAGTTCTTTCATATTTCTTTCTCTCTTCCTCTTCGTTGAATTCCATCTTTCTTTCACCATTATATTGTTAGTTGCACAATTTCCAGGACTTTAAACCTTTTTGGCCTATGCTTCCTGAACTGTCCCTCATGTTCTCTCAAAACCAGTGGGCTATATGCTGTTTCAGGGAAAACCAGCTAATAGCCATAGCCCAGCGAAGCGTTGTCTGTCCCAGAAAACTATATTCAGGACACCTGGTTCTCTTCTCTTAGATGAAGCACGAAGATTCCCAGAAATGATGGACTGATGTGAAGAAGTCACTCACACTAGGTTTCTTAAGAAGTGGCTTCTACTACATTTCCTGTTTCCATCAGTAAATTCTGTACCCTGGGTTGCCTTCAATTTCAAAGGGCCCTTTTGGAGTTGGTGCCTCAACACTGTGCATTGAAAGAATAGCTGCCACCCACCGGTGTGGGGTTGCTGCATTATTCCACTGGCTCTTCCCCTCGGGCTTGCCTGGGTAATGTTCTTCCCTTACAAATTTCATCTCACTGCACTGTGCATTGAAACGACGCAGTTATGGAGCGCACAGGGAAAAAAATTATAATGCCATTAAAAGTTATCATAAATTTCAGATCAGCATCACTTCTAATCCGATACACAATTTTACTGCCTCTATAAAGTAGGTGATTTGCAGTGGTCTGAGGCGTCTCCTGGAGCGTTTTACTTCTTTTTAAATTAAACACACCAACTTTGTGCTGAATTCAGAGTGTGGACATAAAAAAGGGGGTAAAAAGGAGAGGGAAGGGACATCAGATGGGAATTGCAATTGAATCTTTATATATGCCATCTTGGCACTGTGGTACTAAATATAGTGCCAGGTAAATAGATGTGCTGAAATATTCAGAATAAAAAACAAATGTTCCAATAGCAGAAGCAGTGAGTCCCACAAATGTTTCCAAGGTGGGTGTGCTTAAAATAATAAAATACTGTTGTTTAAAACTACTCAATCCTAGAAAACCCTATGTTGTAAAAAAATATATAGTGCTGGTATATGTGTGAGGGACTTGTATGTTGAACATATATATGTATATAAAAACTCCTAGGAAATTAAATAGACTATAAGGGGCTTGATTTTACCAGTTGGAAAGTTACACTGATTATTTCTTTGAGGTACATTAACTCTTCCTAGAAGCTTAAGACATCAGAGTTTGTCATTGACCAAAATGACTACCCAGTATTTTCAAATGTAAAGTCCACAGCCAAGACTGGTCCATTTTCCCATGTACAGATATAAGCACTTGTGTAGATGGAGAAGATGGTACATGCCCAAGTGCTGGCATCCTTCAAAAGACATCTCGTTGAACAGATATAATTGCTTTGCTTCTCTTCTCACCCTACACGTGATTGGTCATCTTTAGCTACAACAAAAACAAACAAACATATAAACAAACAGAAAAAATAAACAAAAAAAACCCTCCAAACACTTTACTATTTACTTTTTGCTATATGCTGATCTAATTATTAACGATCCAAAGGCAAAATATTTCTGTATGTCTATCCTCATGAAACTCACAGTCTAGAGAGATAACTGTCCCAAGAATATGTATAATGCTATGACAGATGTAAGTCTAAACTGGCAGTGCATAGGAGAGATGACTCTACATATTTGTTAGGGCAGATGGAGTATGGCATCTTATATCTCTTTTCAAATTTGGTCCAAGTTCTCCAGTTCAAATCTTTTTGCAATGTTGATTAATTAATTCTAAATAAATAATGCCTTAAAGGTACTCTATTATTAAAATTTATTTCCATGACTTAGAGCTAGGTATAGTGCCTGGAACAAATGAGCTAAATATCTTTTGAATTAATGAATTTAGTCATACAAAGATGAATAATAACACCCTGCTTGTTACACACACTTTATATTTGAAAAGTATTTTGACTTCGATTATGTCATTATTATTCTTTTACAATCAGGTAATTATTATTTTAACTTTATTGATGAAGAAATAGATCTACAAGAGAGAATGATTTTCTTCAAAGTGTGTTTTGGACTGAACCAAATCCAAATAATTTCTTTGCAAGTCTTGCCCTTGGTCTATACAACTGGATTCTGCGTGACACCTGTTCATAGTTCTTGATTTAGATAAATCTTTTTTTTGGACCCTGGGAGGGATGTGAGAGTATGTTGTATTGCCATAAATAAATCTCTGTCTACTGTAGAACCAGAGGATCTGGACACAGTTGCCAGCTTGTGAACTGTGATGCTAATAAGTGCTGCTGTGATGTTCTAAGGGTTTACTGTTACAGATCAAAAGGACCAAAAGCTTTGGCCATGTTGCAGTAATATTCATGGGCATTTACTACCTATCAGCATATTGTATTCTCTTTATGTCTATATTACAACATAATAAAATATTTTACATTAGTACCATCTCCATTTTACTGATGAAGACACCAAGACACAGGGAGATTAAGAAATTTATCTAAGGTTATATAGGTGAAAATGCTTGAATCAGGGTTCTAATCTAGACAGTCTAAATTCAGAGTTTGCTGCCTAGAGGTGCCAAACATCCTTGATTCATCTAGCTTCTGTTGATTGGGCTGTCTGTCCTCATTGTTATTGGAGATAGGGAGCTATGTTAAGATAGTTGGTGAATGTAAGGCATAACCTAGTACAAGGAGTAATTGTTCTTTTGTGTATGAATGAACAAATAAATGGTATTTTCTCTAGGTATGAATTATCACTAGACAATGATATATTGCTGATATTATGAAAGACAATCATATATTTGCATAATAATTTTGGTGATTTGAAAAATATGTTATATTTGTATAACAGTGCTGGTAAAGTTGAATCTCCTGATGTGGAATATAATCTACATTGGACTCTATATTTAACCAAACTGAATCCAACAATGCATTAAAAAGATTATATACCATGACCAAGTGGGGTTTATAACAGGAACACAGGATGTTTCAACATTCGAAAATCATTCAGTGTAGTACACCACATCAACAAAAAGAGAAGGAAAAGCCCACATGATTATATCAATGCTGAGAAAGCATTTGATAAGATTCAGCATCCACTTCTGATGAAAATCCATGAACAACTGTGGAGAAATTGAATGTATCTTAGCATAATAAAAAGATCATATATGACAAGTCTACAGCTAGCAGCATTCTCAATAGTGAAAAACTGAAAGAATTTTCATTAAGGTATGGACAAAACAAGGATGTCCACACTCACCACTACTATTCAACATAGAATCAGAAGGCCTTGGTAAAGTAATTGAACAGGAGAAAGCAATAAAAGGATCTAAACTGGAAAACAAGAAGTAATGTTATTGGTATTTGCATATGATATGATAATATACATACAGAAAGCCAAAGATATTATGGAAAAACTAATTAAGACAATAAACCAGTTCAGGAAAGTGGCAGGATACAAATCAACACACAAAAATTAGAACTAGAAGAAGAAATTAAGAAAACCATCCCATTTACAATCTCATCCCCCACCCCAAATTAATAAACCTGGAAGTAAACCTAACACAAGAGGTGAAGAACTTATGCAAGAAAAACTATAAAACGTTGTTAAAAGAAAAAGGAGACACAAAGAAGTGGAGGTATATTTCTTGCTCATGGATCTGAAGAACCAACTGTCAAAATGGCCATCAGATAGATATTCATTTATCATAGTACTACCATCTTTAATTGAATCAGATTATCTTGTCTGAAATGTATAGATGTTTAGCCCTTAAATGAAAATAAGTGTCAAGAAGTTGGTGATATTCACTCTGATGCATATTGAGTGATATTTACTTTTTGACCTGTAGCTAAGAATCTCTTTAAACACAAACTGGACCTGGTTGAATTGGAGTAGATGGAAAATCTTTCATCTCTTACAGTCTTTCAAGACGTCTGGGGGACTTCTTGAAGGGATGAATCTTTGACAATAAGTTTAGTTGACTAAGGGGAAGAAGAATATTTTCACCTGTGTCTTGTATCCTGTGCCTGGAAGCTCCTTAGAGCTCTTGGTCCATATATATTAGCCATCTTACTGAGAAAGCTGGGACTCATGGCACCCTCAAGTCAGGAGCTGAAATAAAAATATAACTGGCAGTCATGGATATCAGACCAGGAAAAGAAGATATAATTAATTAATTAATAATTAATGAATTTGTTTATTAAACAATAGCTCATGATTACTTTGAAATAGTTTTAAGTAACTTTCAGATATTTTGGTGAGAGGATCCAATTTGGCTTAGGGCATATGACTATGGTTTTTAAATGTCAATTTAATTTCCAATTTAAATTAATAACATTTTCCAGATAGCAGCTGATATCACTAAAGTTTCATAGTGAAGATCAGAAATCTTACTTCACAGAAAATACTATGTGACATTTTGGACAAGATAGATATTTAGTTTTAAATTACAGAAAATCTGACTTACAGTGATTTTTAAAATAATGGAGCTTAAAAGCACATACTTATGTTTAATGTAAATAGATGCCTTAGATATCTGGAGATAGGTAACTGAATGTCTTATTTCAGATCTAGTGTTTGATGTTCTGTTTTGCTCTTTTATGGTGGCAATATGGCATTACTAAGTCAGAACCTCAGTGTTATTCAAAGATGGGAAAAGAGAGGTAAAAGTCAATTATAATGTGTCTACTTTTAATGTAAGATGGCAAAAAAAATTCTGAGATGTATCAGCATGTTTCAGTCATTGTCCAAAGTTATGTACCACGATGTATCTCAGTGGCAAAGAATGATGAGAAGATGAGTATTCCCATGTTCCAGTTTCTATGTGATCAGGGAGAAAGGATTAGGAATAGTCGTTGAGGTAATTAGCCTCCAGTGAGGCCTCATAGGCCCACTCATGAATCTTGTTTCCAAAGTAGTTATCTGTATAATTAACATATTGGCTTTAAAACACATTACATGGAAAATTAAAAACACATCCTACAGTAGAGACAGTGATATAAAAATTTTTCATCAACCCATTATCAATAATATTAGCTCATCACTGGCATTGTCCCTAGAAATCTGAGTTCAAATCCTAGAAGTTATATCATCTTATCCATAAATATTTCAGGCTATGTCCAACAGTTAAGGATTATTTAAAAAGAAAATAAAGAAAGAACAGTGGTCTGCAAAGTGGGAGGACAACTTAGAACCCTTTGATATTGGCATGAATATTAGAACTTTCATTTTTACTTATTTTATATTTCAACTTTAAGATTTATTTTTATCTGTTCTTATGATCTTTGATATAAGCAACACATGTATAATTTTTACTAATAAAGGGGATGCATATTAAATATTTTTGATTAGAAGAGTTCTTATAGAATGATGGCTTTCAAACTATAGTATTTATGGTGATCACATGAGAAGATTGTTAAAATACAGATTCCTGTGACCTACTGCCAGAAGCCATTACAATTAGTCTGCATTTGGGTACAGGAATATACATTAAAAGACATACTCCATATTATCTCAGGGAAAATGCCCCATAGACCACTCTAAAAAAAACTCATTTAAAAACCTCATTAAAAGCTCATTTTATAACTGCTTTAGTAAGAGCAAACAGAGCTGTGTAGGAATGCAGGACATTCACTCAGGACCTCATAGAGTTGTAATTTATGAAAAATTTCAAAAAAGTAAATAAATTAAAAAATGTAACTATATTACTATTATCACCCCCAAAATTAAATAGCAAAAAGTCTCTAATATTATTAAATATTTAATTTGTATTTAATTTTTCTAGTGATCTCATCTTTTTACAGTTTATTTTAATCTAGATTTAATGTTTCTTTTTCTCTATGAAATTAACTAGTAATTATTTTTTGAGTATGGACATTTTTTACATTGATGTATTTAGTGGTAGTGTGTTTTCCATGATTATAGATAAAAACTCATATACTCAAGTATTCTGAAGTATTTATAAAAGGCAAAGATTGATTGCTGCAGTTCAAGAATTCATGTACACCATATCTGTACACCATCTGTACACGAGGAATCATAATTTACAGAGTCAACTAGATCTCCAGTGTTGCTTCCTAAAGTGTACCATGAAAGTTGACAGATTGGAAAGCAGGTGTATTGCTTTGTGCATCAATAAGTCTTAGAGTATAAGCTGTACATAGTCTTCCAAGTTTGGTATAATTTGAAGCATGTATTGGGATAGAAACATAGATGCAATATCTTTTCTGGACCCTGATCAGACCTGCAAGTTTATTTATTCAAAATAAAACATAGGGAAGGCTTTCGTAAATATGACTTGAAGTCCACAAACCATAAATGAAAGGATTGGAAATTTGAGTATATATATAATTCTTGCATATACAAAGAAATAAAGTGTTACAACATAAACAAGGTAAAGACAAGTTTCAAATTAAGAAAAAATAAACAGCTCATATCACAAGGAACTACATATCACATGTAGTCACCCAGCAAGAGAGGATGAACCGGGGTGTTATTGTGGAGACAGAAAGAAGTGACTTGACTGGGGATGTATTGTAAAAATGGAGCCAGTAGGACAGGCTGTTGAAATAGGTTTAACACATAAGGGGGAAGGCAAATAAGGAATGGATTCTAGCTAGATTATTTAACATTCAACTCTTCTAGGAACAGGGGAAAAGATGCAAGAAGCAATGGATTAACTTCAACTGTGAAAGCCATGAACATAAAATTTCAGTGACTATACTGACATGCTTAAGTGCAGATGATGACCTTGCCATTGTAGACAATGGAGCAGGATTCTAACCCATACGTAGTGTCAGATATTTGTTGCAAAGGAGACAATAGTGCTGGAATTAGGAGGCCTAGTCAGATTTCTCTTTCTACCTGTTTTTTCACAGGTAGAATGGATCAAACAATATCTTCATCTTAGATTTGTTACAGAGTATAGATATAGACTTTCCTAAGGCTTCACAGGCATGTGGAATATCTTGATCTGTTTCAGCCAATAACTTGGTAAAAGATAAGTTTTGTATTTACGGAACCAGGAACTTCTGTCTAAATATTACTGAATAAAAGTTTTTGTTCTCTGTTTTTTGAAAAAGGACTGTTCAGAATAACCGTTTTCTGTCAGTGTACTTACATATGTCTATATCTTTAATGTCAGTTTTTATTATCTGAATGTTAGTGTTATGTTATCTGGGAAAAACCAGGAAGCCACAACCCAGTGAGAAATATTATACCTCTTTCTTTTAAAAACAACTTGAGGTTTAATGAACACACAATACACTGCATATATTGAAAGCTTATAATTCAATTTCATACATGTATATACATCCATGCAGCCAGCACCACAATCAAATAACATGTTCATTGCCACCCAAGACCTTTTTTCATCTTATACTGAACCATATCACCTACCCAAATCGCCAGTAAATCATTGATCTGCTTTTTGCCCCCATGAATTATTTGTAGTATCTAGAATTTTATATAAATGCAATCATACATATTTACTCTTGCTTGCTTTTATTAACCTTTTTATTCTTAGACTCTGTTGTTGTTGAATGTATAACTGGTTTTTTCTTTTTATTACTGACTAATATTTCATTGTTTAGACATATTATAATGACTTTTTATCCATTCACCTGCCAATGGAGATCTGGATTACTTTAATTATTAAAAATAAATCTGCTGTAAACACATATACACGTATTTGAGTGGACATATGCATTTATTTGTTTGTTTGTAGATACATATTTCTACTTGGTAGCTTTTTCCTTTAGGATAAAGGACCCTATCTTTTTTTTCAAACTTATTTTTTAATTTTAATTTTTAAAAATTGATTGCACACACATATATATAGACAAGGTTCTCCCATCACCTTACCAACCATGGACCATCTTAATCTCTTGTGCTCAGATTTTACCTTCCCCCGATTTTACCTTCCTCCTCCTCTCTTGCTCTGTACTTTAGTTCTGTTGACAGTTAAAAAATTTTCTTGTCCATTTGTTTGTTTTGTCTATATCTCTCATATTATACCTCTTATAATATGAGGTATTATATTTTTCTTTTTATTTCTGTTTAATTTCTACTAACATGATTCCTTCTAGCTCCATCCATGTTGCTGCGAATGATGTAAGTTTGTCTTTCTTGATTGATGAATAATATCTCATTGTGTATATATAATACAACTTTCTGACCCATTCATCTGTTGGGGGTATCTGGGTTGTTTCCATATCTTGCCTATTGTAAATAGTGCTGCAATAAAAATCCAAGTACAAGTGTCCTTTTGAATGAGTGTTTTTGTATGGTTTAGATAGATTTGCAGAAGTGGAATTGCTGGCTCGAATGGTAGTTCCATTTTCAGTAGTTTCAGTTTCTTCCACACAGCTTTCCTTAGTGGTTGAGCAGTTTGCATTCCCATCAGTTGAGCAGTTTGCATTCCCATCAGCATTGTAAAAGTGCTCCTTTCTCTCCATATCCACACTCGCACTTGATGTTGCCCATTTTTTTAATGGACCATTGTTACTGGTGTGAGATGGCATCTCATTGTGGTTTTGATTTGCATTTACCTGATTATAGTGAGGTTGAACATTTTTTTCATGTGCCTGTTGGCTATATGTATTTCCTCTTTGGAGAAGCATCTTTTTAGTTCTTTTCCCCATTTTTTGACTGTGCTTTTTTGATTTCTTTTTTTAAGTTGTGTGAGTTCTTTATTGATCTTTGTTATCCGACCTTTATCACTTATATAGAGGGCAAAGCTTCATCCCAATTGGTTGGGTTTCTTTTATTTTGGTTATTGTCTCTTTTGCTGCACAGAAGCTTTTAGGTTTGATGTAGTCCCAGCTGTTTATATTTTCCTTCTTTTTTCTTTTACATCTGTAGATGTGTCCTGAAAGGGGTTTCTGAAGTATAAGTTTTGAAGTGTTTTACCCATATTTTCTTCCATGTATTTTATGGTTGCAGGTTTTACATCCAAGTCTTTTATCCATTTTGAGTTGGTTTGAGAGAGTAGCCCAGATTCATTCTTTTGCAGGTAGCAGTCCAGTTTTCCCAGCACCATTTGTTAGAGACTATCCTTGTTCCATTGTATGATTTTTGTCTCTGTAGGATCCTATCTTTCTAATGCAAATATGTTGGCACTTAATTCTCTCATCTTTTTTTTCTCAAAAAAATAAAAAAATTTCTTCCCTTTTCCCTTTTCATTTTAACTCTACTTTGCTTTTTTTTTTTTTTTTTTTTTTTTTTTTTTTTTTTTTTTTTTTTTTTTTTTTTTTT
>PVHY01005123.1:0-52882 GCA_004024945.1 Uropsilus gracilis | reverse complement strand
GGGACCCAGGCGGGACTCGAACCGCGATCCCTAGCCCCGGCCGCTTCATAGGCTGAAGCTTACAAGCACGAACCACCATGCCCGGCTTAACTCTACTTTGCTTTTGAAAGCAATGTATAAAAGTTTAGGTTGACTGGGTATAAAAGTTTAGGTTGTTTTTTTCTTTAGTACTCTAAGGACTGTTAATGCTGTTTTACATTTATATAGCTTTTGATAAGAAATATCATGTCATTCCTATTATTATTCCTCTGTACATATAGTTTATCCTCTAGCTACTTTGAAGTCTTCTGTTTCAGTCTTTTGATTTTCAGCAATTTGATTATGAGGTATTCTTATATTTGGATTCATAGAACTTCTGGATCTATGAATTTATAGTTTTATCAAATATGGAAAATTTTTAGCCATTACAAATTCAAAAAAATTTTATTCTCACCCTTCAGAGACTCCAGTTTTATATATGAATATGTTGTCAGATTTTTTCTTCAGTTTAAATGATGTTGATTTTTAATTATTTTTGCTATTTTTGTTTGTACTTCATTTTGTATAATTTCTATTGCTGTCTTTAAGTACACAGCATCAGACAAACACACTTTTCTTCTATAGTATTTCCTCTGCTATTAATCTCATTCCGTGTGTGTGTGTGAGTAAGAGATAGAGATCTCAGAAATTGTGGATTGTGTTTGTCTTGAAAAGCATGAAATTGACCTTAAATTTTTTCCCCCATGTTTCTGGATAAACATTCAGATATATGGAATGTAGTAGTAATAACTGTTTTAATGTAGTTGACTACCAATTTTTATACTGTGATCTATTCATATTAGGTTGTATTTTTCTGCTTTTTTTTCACATGCCTATTAATTTTTAAATTGATGATGGCATCATGTATTGACACTTTTGGGTGCTGAATATATACTGGAATCTCATTCAGGGATTAGTTAAGTTACATGGAAACATTTTGATTTTTTTTAGTTACATTTTTAAGATTCATTAGGTTTAGCTAAAACAATTTGTCACATTAGTAAGGGTGTATTTTTAAACTCTTCATTCCCTTGATCAACATCTTTATTCCTTTGGTAATACTTTGTTTCACTTTTCCCCCCTTTTCTGCCACATTTTATTAGTCTTCAGTTTTGGTTATATCTTGGTATATCTGCAAGGATTTAGCTAAATAATTATGTTGAACTTTACCAAATCAATAACTATACCATTTAGAGTATAAATTTCATTAAGATTATTAGATAACTTAGGTCATGAATTTTGATTTTTCAAGCAAATAAAACTCTATAGCAATTTTCTCTCACTATATTTATCTTTTTTTTCTAAATAAGAGTAAATAGAAAATATCAAGACAAACAGATAAGCATACTAGAACACTGTATCATAAAGATAAAATAAAGGGGCCAGATTTGTTTTTATGCACAGAAAAAGGGGAGCTTTTAATATATTTAATAATTGAATATATTTAATGAAATTACTCTAGGGATTACAGTGTTACAATGTGGTCTCTTAACAATCCATGTGAATTTATGTAGAACTAAGGTCCAGTTTATTTTTATTTTTTAAATTTAAATAATTTTAAATAATTTTAAATAATTTTAAATAATTTGCTATATATATATATATATATATATATATATATATATATTTCATATCTTTGTATTCCCCAGGGGTTACTCACCAACTTCTCTCCCTGACCACTCCCACTCATTCCCCACCCCACAAGTTGTGTAATTTAGTTTGTTTGTTAGCTTGTTTGGACTTTTCCTCCTGGCCTTTTGCTTGTTTTTCCCATGTCCCATATATTAGTGAAACCATTTGGTTTCTGTCTTTTTCTTTCTGACTTGATTCTGCTAACATGATTTCTTCTAGGTGCATTCATGTTATCATAAATTAGTCAAATTTATCATTTTTAATTGATGAGTAATATTTCACTGTGTATGCATACCACATCTTTTTTATTCACTCATTGGTTTTGGGACATTTTAGCTGTTTCCATGTCCTTGCAATCATAAATAGTGCTGCAATAAACATCCAAGTACAGGTTTCCCTTTGTGTAGTATTGAATTCTTTGGGTAGATTCCCAAGAAAGCAATTGTAGGGTCAAATGGTAGTTCCATTTTCATTACTGTGAGGGGTCCTCCATGCTGCTTTCCATAGTAGTCAGACCAGTTTACATTCCCACCAGCAGTATAAGAGTGTTCCTTTCTCTCTGCATCCTCACCAGCACTTGTTGTTGCCCATTTTACTGACGTGGGCCATTCTTACTGGTGTAAGGTGGTATCTCATTGTGGATTTGATTTGCATTTCCCTGATTGCTAGTGATGTTATGCTTGTTGGTTTCTTCTCCCCTTTTCTTGACAGGGCTTCTTGTTTTGTTTTTGCTGAGGTGTGTTTGTTCCTCATGGATCTTTTTCATTCAAACCCTTATCACTTTTGTGGAGGGCAAAGATTTTCTGCCACTTGGTTGGGTTTCTTTCTGTTTTGTCTGTTGTCTCATGTGCTGTACAGAAGCTTTTTAGCTTGATGTAGTTCCAGCTGTTGTTGTTTTCCTTCATTTTTTTTTCCATCTGTAGATGTGTCCAGAAAGGCATTTCTGAATCATAATTCATGGAGGTTTTGCCCAAATTTTCCTCTATGTATTTAATGGTTTCAGGTCTTACATCCAAGTCTTTTATCCATTTTGAGTTGGTTTCAGTACATGGTATGAGGGTGTTGTCCTGTTCCATTTTTTTGCATGTCTTGGTCCAATTTTCCTTACACTATTTATTGAAGAGGCTGTCTTTGTTCCAACGCAAGTTTTTCACTCCTTTGTCAAAGATTAGTTGACTATATATATGTGGTTTTATTTCAGGGCACTCAATTCTGTTCCATTGGTTTGATTGTCTGTTTTTGTTCCAGTACCAAGTTGTTTTAATTACTATGGCTTTGTAGTATAATTTGAAGTCTGGAATAGTAATACCTCCATTTTCTCTTTTTTTGGTCAGGAGACTTTTTGATATTTGTGGTCTTTTGTTATTCCATATAAATCTCAGTAGTTTTTGTTCTATCTCTTTAAAAAATGTCATTGGAATTTTTATAGGGGTTGTGCTGAATATGTAGATTGCTTTTGGTAGGGTGGCCATTTTGATGATATTAATTCCTCTGATCCATGAGCAGGGAATGTCTTTCCATTTCTTTATGTCTTCTTTTATTTCTTTTAGCAGTGTTTTAAAGGTTTTTTTTTTTTTTTTGTATAGTTCTCACATGTTTTGTTAAGTTTAGTCCCAGGTATTTTATTTATTTATTTTTCTGATGCTATGATAAATGGGATGGTTTTTAAAATTTCTTCTTCTGCTTGACTTTTTGCATATAGGAATGTTTCTAGCTTTTCTGTGTTGATTTTGGAACTGGTTACCTTATGGAACTGGTTTATTGTTTAAATAGATTTTCTATGGATTTTTTTGGTATTATCTACATAAAGAATCATATTGCCAGCATATAATGATAGCCTAGTTCTTCTTTCCCTATTTGTATCCCTTTTATGTCTTTCTCTTGCCTTATTTCCCTAGCTAGAACTTCCAGTACAATGATAAAAAGTAGTGGAGAGAGTGGACATCCTTGCCTGGTTTCAGGTCTTTATTGAAATGATTTTAGTTTTCCCCATTTTGGATGATGTTTGCTGTAGGTTTGTCATAGATGGCTTTTATTATGTTGAGGTATGTTCTTTTTTTCACCAAATTTTTAAGCACTTTTATCATGAATGGGTGCTGGACTTTATTGAATACTTTCTCTGCATGTATTGATATGATCATATGGTTTTTGGTTTTCTCCTTGTTGGTGTAGTGGATTATGTTAATCAATTTTGGGATGTTGAACCATCCTTGTGTCCCTGAGATAAATTCTATGGTAAATAATGTTTTTTATGCATCATTAGATTCAATTTGCCAGGATTTTGTTTAAAATTTTTGTGTCCATGTTCATTTGGGAAATTGGTGTATCTTTTTTCTTGGTACTCTCTTTATTTGGTTTTGATATTAGTGTAATGTTTGCTTTGTAAAATATATTTAGCAGTTTTCCTTCTTTCTCAATTTTTTTGAAAAGTTTTAGTAATACAGGCATTATTTCATCTAATGAATTCTTCTATTCATTTATGAAGTTGTCTGGTCCTGGGCTCTTGTTTTTAGGGAGAGTTTGGATTACTGCTTCAATTTTGCTGCTTGTGATTGGTCTGTGGTCTACTTCTTTGCCTTTGTAATAAGTCTATAAATTGTATGATCCTACAATTTTATTATTCTTTAATAAATTGCTTTATCTCTGCTAACTTTAGAATCAGCGTGTCTATATATACAAAAATATTAGTGGCATTTTGACTTAGATTTTGTAAAAAATTTAGATAAATTGAGGAAATGGATGATACCATTACTATTCTACTCTCCCAATCAAGAACATAGTATAACTATTTATTTTGGTCTCCTTTGATCCTGTACTGCATGCTTTTTCTTTTCTTTTTGGATTCATATAACATGAATATTAGATCTTTCAGCTTCTGAAATTCTTTCCATTTTTATGATATTTTTTCTTTCTTTTCCTTTGATTGGCATTTTTTTATTAATCTATCTTCAAATTTAAAGATCATCTTCTTTGTTATCTCTATTTTGCTATTGAAGCTATTCATTGAGTTTCAAATTCCAGTTATACTTTTTAAATTTTAAACTTCCAATTTATTCTTCTTGATGTTTTATGCTTCTTTGCTAGATTATGTATTTTTTCATTTGACTTAAGCATGTCCATAATCAGTCTTTGGAGCATTTAAAAAAAGATTGTTACTTTAAAGACTTTAATAATTCTAGCTATCATTTTGATGCTGATGTTTGAGTTATATTTTCTTATATGAACTGACATTGCCCTTGTTTATCATACAATATGATATTTTTGTTTTAGCAGGCAATACAATAAATCTGGTTGAATTTAGATGGTCAGTTTCAAGCTATCTTCTATGGTCTCTGTTTCCAATATTGATTTTTCAAGCCTTAGCCCTATGATTCATAACCTTAGCACTGCTCTCTGGTCTATGCATGGGCCTCCTCCAAACCTAGTGGCCAATCTGGCAGCTGGGTGATAATATTCATAATATTCATGTTCAATTCTCAAAAATTACTGGATATGTTGTCCAATATTAGACTCAAGCATAGTTGATGGAAAACTTGGGGGTCTGTAAATGACTTTATGAGTTTGCTTCCCCAATGTTCTTTTCTTTACCATATTCCTATTTTTTATTTTATTTTATTTTTTGTTTTTTTGATATTCCCAATGGGAGTCTTCCGTTCAGAAAGCCAGGGTTTTAGTAAGTCTGTTGCCTGCTTCTGCTATTGCTCGTATATCCAAAATCAAATGGCATAGTGCAAGAAAGAAAGGTGGGGAGTTTTCATCATCCTCTTGGTAACATAGCTTTATTGATAGATGAAATATCTTCCTTGAAGAATTTTGGTTCCATGCTGGGAGTGGTGATGTGCACCTGTAATCCCAGCTGCCTGGGAGGCTGAGGCTAAGAATCATTTGAGTCAGTGGATTTGAGACAACCCCAGGCAACATAGACTAATTTCTTAAAAAAATAAAAAGAATTTTGGCTCCTGAGCACTTCCATGATTGCTACCACCATATGCTTTCTTGGAGGCTGAGATGCTTAATAGTAGAACAAAATAATGAATTTATTTACTATTTCTAAACATCAGAACATCAATTTTTGTACTCCTGGAGTCAGAATCTTAGGGCATTTTCTATAATTTTTTGTCAATTACTGCGTCTTGCACTGCATTAAGATCAAGTTGGGGGATATCTGTGGGAAATAAATGTAACCTCACTTCTGCTTCAGTTAACATTTCAATTTTTGGTGAGCTTATTTCTATTTAGTTTTCAAATAATTGTACCATGTGTTCTGTCCAGGATTCAAAAATATATTTGGTGGTACAGCAAGACAGTGTGCTTATTTAATCTTACCTCAAACCAGAAATTTTAGCTCTATTTTTATATCATCTGATAATTTCTAAAACCTCTAATTCTAATGCCATTTATTCTACCTCTAACTTTAAAGCAATAGCCATTTTCTTCTTTTCTCCTTTTTTGTCTGTTTCTTCTATATTTTAAGAGATGTTCTTAAGTTTTTTCTCCATGAAAGATTTTATGTTTTTAAACAGTTCTACTGTTTAATGTGTCAAAGATGGTTTTAATGCTGTTAATTAACTTTTGTGCTACTTTAATAATTCCTCACTTAATCTATTTCTACACTCCTCCACTTGTAAAAACATTTCTGCTTCATTCAGTTGTCCCTTGTGAATTTCTGTTCTTTTTCTAAAGAGGTCAGACCTTCTTGTATTCAGTTAAGAATACTGAACAATTTTCTAGGAATGTATTACAGGCTATGTAGAAAATCATTTTCATAATATTTTTTTGCTTGGATCTTCAGGATGCTGCCATTTCTTCTCTTTCTTCTTCTTGTCCTCTCATTCTCCTTTCTTCTTCCTTTTTTTCCTCCCTTCCTATTCCTTCTCCTCCTCTTCATTTTCCTCCTTCTCTCTCCCTCTTCCTCCTTCATATCTCTCTCCTCTCCCTTCACTTTTTCTTCTTCCATCTATGTTTCTGTTTCCTATATCAATGGGGAGATTGTTTTAAATATGTTTCTGCATATATATATATATATATATATATATGAAGATGAAAGCTATTTGGAAGTTTTATATATATATATATAATATATATATAGTGAAGATGAAGGCTATTTGGAAGTGTTATATATATATATATATATATATAACACTTCCAAATAGCCTTTATTTTCACTTGTTCTTCAAATTTCCTTCTTATATGTATATCAGAGAGCAAGTAGATACAGATGTAGTCCACTCAAAATCTTAGTGCCTAGTGAGCTTTTAGGTTGCCAGATATAACAAAAATACTTCACATCTAGTTAACATTGAATTTCAGAAGTACAATCATAATCCAGAGTTATTGGGCTAGTATGAAATAGACTCACCTCCTGTTCTTTCTTTACCTCTCTAACAAGGAATTCAGAGAGAGTGAACTCTTATTTTCTGGTCTCCTACTGTAAGAGAGAAACATCTCTGTGGTTCTTCTGGACAATCACAAGTGATTCAATTTATGCTAACAAGAAAATAAGAGTTAGGTTTTGTTCACATTGATTGCTCATATTTTCTGTAGTTTCAACGCCATTCTAAAAAGACTGGACTTTACAACTGCAGATAAAAAATATCAGAACCAAGTTCCTAGAACAATGTTTGGAAACCAAGGTCTCTGGTGTCTAGGCTAGAGGGAGTAATGTAAAGACAGTAAAATAATAGACAATTTAACAACAGGATAACAAGTATATGAAGAAGCTTAAGAAAACTTATTATGTTTAATGAACTTTTTAAGAAAATAGGAGGGATAACATGGGGACAAACAGGACAAATGAAACATTTAGCAAGCTGAACATCTATATATAACATGAACATCTATATATATTCTAGAACACACATGTAGACTTGGTAGTAAGTAGGAGTGGGGAAAAGAAGGGCCTCAATGGAGTATGGTGATGACCACTGGGGTACCAGTTTTGTGCAGATTATGAAAGTATACATTTAAAGATGTTTGTACCTATAATGCCTGGAGTAGATATAAAGGTATAAACCCATTTCACCACAATAAACATTAGAAAACAAATAATCTCAAACGAAAAGAATAGATTTTTTTTGTGTTTGAGAGCTAGAGTACAGAGATGACAGATATATTTAGAATTCTAAAAGTCTGAGTTAAAATTTAAACAATGGAAAATATGATGTGTTTGAGATAGTGTTTAAGGCTGTGTCAGCACTTCTGACAAAGGGTTAATGTCCTTAATCTATCAGGAACGCCTACCAATCAATAAGAAAAAGATAAGCCCAGCAATTGAAAAATGGGCAAAAGATATAAATAAATGACAAAAGAAGGAATACAAGTAGGTAATAAATGTATGAAAAATGTCCAACCTAATCAGTATTCAGTGATAAGCAAATAAAAACAAGATACAATTTTCTGCCTACTAAATAAGGAAACCCCTTTAACATCGCTTTAAATGGAAATATCTAACTGTTGAGAAAGCAGATGGGTTCCTTACACACTGCTGTGAAAGTGGAAATTGATTCTATATTTGCAAAGATATATTTCCAAAATTTGCAACATAACAAAATGGAAACCACCTAAATGTTCTACAGAGCAGAGATGAAATTCTCAAGAACTATTGGCACTTACACTGCTAAAGAATATTTGATCACACAGGAAAATGCTAAGGGTTCATTATAAAACTAGAGACAAGGGCACAAATATTAAAAAGCACTAGAAATGTTAACCTAGTTTTGTGAACAAACTAGGTAACTATAAAAATATCCTTGAAGGACATATATACTCAAATATTAACCTTGTGTGATTATGTAGTATAAGTGATTTAAATTTTTATATACACACATTGACTGTGAACATTCATTGCAACATATTACCCTATGTTAATTCCTCCAAACTTTTTTCAAAGGAAAACATTATTAATGAGAAAGAATGAAAAAAAATTACATTAAAGAGTATATAGAAGGTCAAACTTTTTTTTTCCCAGAGGGAAGAAGTAAAAAGTACAATAATTACTTAACATATCTATTGCTAAAACAGAGGCTTATTTGAACTAAAATATTTGATTTTTCAACTGTTTGACTAGATGTTGTGGATACATGGTTCAATTGGATTTTTATCATTATGAGTTTTGAAGTTGATAGTTAGAACCAGCTAAGGAATCACTAGACATATCAATTCTATAAGTTCTTTCTCAACCCACAAGATCAGATAGTTCTTCACATCTTTGTGAAGGTACCATTCAAGTTTCTTTCCCATGTGTGTTTGTGTCAGTCTATTTTCCGTAAGTCTGAGGACTCTATGTCAAGAACACTAAGTTCAGTGAGTTCAATGGCCTACTTTTGTTTATGACATTGTAACATGTGTCCAAACAATGTCAATTGGATGGTAACTAAATGAATAAATGAACCTGGGGAAATGGCTCTCATTAGATAGTATCTCAGCAAATGAAATATTTCCTATTTTTCTTTCTGGCTTATTTTCATTAACATGATTCATTCTGGCTTCATCCAGATTGCCACAAATGATATGTTTGTCTTTTTTGTTTGTGGCATAATGTTCACTTATATGTGGGATGTAGGAGAAACAAGCAAAAGAACATGAGCAAGTTAAAACTCACAATCTGACAGCAGAACTAGAGCATAAAGCAAGGGAGGGTGAAATGAGGAAGGGCTGAGTACAAGAGATTAAAATGGTGGTTCACAAGTCACATGGTGGTGGGAGAACCTCAGGGTATATGATCATGTAAAAATTATGCATATGTGTATGTTTTATGTGCATGTGTAATCAATAAATATTAGAAAATGTTACAAAAATATTTCTTAAAAGGAGATATGGTGACTCAATTATACCGAGTAAATAGTAGTTTTGAAGAGATGCTAGACATTGAAATAATCCAAATTTTGAATTACATGTCTTTTACTTCATAACAGTATGATATTGGGTATGCCACTTCACTTATCTGTGATTAAGTTTACTGATCTGAAATATATAAGACAAGCTTGATCTATCTTCATTCAGGAAGAGTAAATGAACTAATGAGTACAGACAGAGGAATTTATATATTTCCTACTACATAATTCTTATCCAATTCTAGTAACTAATCATTATCAGAAACATCATAACCGATAAAGTAATTTGTTAAGAAAAATTCTCAATTAACTGTTTTAATGAATTTCTTCCTGACAGTGGTTTCTTAAAATAAAAATTCCTTGTATTGATTTCGATCTAATGAAAGGAGACATCAAGGAGAACTACCTTTCACTTTCCTTTCTTCTGTTTCTTTCTTCCAGATAATACCCTATTTCTAAATTTTTGAACTTTAAGATGTGATTTCTATGAATGATTTGATGTTTTATCCTCATACTCTGCTTTATACTAGCTTTGTGTAGTTCAAAGTCTTTGCATAAAACCCACCCTTTGTCTCAACTGACTTCCTCAGTTTTAGCAGCAAAAACCGGTAGACATGTCTTCTGCTTGGCTTTGTGTTTAGTGCATTTGGGAAGGAAAGAGGGAAGACCCCCACACTCCAAGCTGGGATATGAGTCCCCTACTGCAAGAGATCCACCAGGTGGTTTGAAGCAGACACTCTGAGATTTGTGGAACTGGAGCTTCTGTATTTGTCCCCTGTGGACTTAGTTTTGGACAAATGAAATTCTGAGGAGTTGGGGTATGTTTGCATCCGACAGGACCCACTGCACAGTATTTCTATGAGGCATTTCTTTTCTTTGAATTTCAAGGTTACAAAAGTCAGGATTCAAGGATAACTATGAAAGATCAACGAGTAAATATGTTCACCAGTGAAAGAAAAAGAAAGCTAAATGAATGCTAAAACCTTTTTTTTGAAGCAGAGCAGAAACAGAGCTTTTGATCCTTTATCACAGAACAACAAAATGCTCACATCGTCTACATGTGGCCGATGCTCCAATATTTCTTCATGTGCACACGTGTGTCCATGTGAGTCTACTAACATATACACTTATGTCAAATGCATATACATTTCCTTTTCTCTAAAAGCTGTATTTCTTTTCTAAAGATTTCTTCCTTTTCATTTCATTCTTTTCTTATTTCTTCTCTCTCTTTTTTGATATTTCAAAGCTGGCAGTTCAGGAAATGGCTGGAACTGCCACATCTCTGTTCTTGCTAAAGAAATCAATGCTAATCCTATTACTGGCAGTTATCACCTATCCCAGAACTCACAGCTAAAAGAAAAAACACACTGAGATGTCAAAGTGAGAAAAAAAAAAAGGACCTGGGAGGAGGGGGATGCCCTTCATTCACTTTCAAATAGTGATTGTTTTTCTCTTTCTTTTTTTGATTATCCTTTTTTCTCACATTAGGAGAGAAACCCAACTACAAATATATCTGTTTTAACACAGTATCATGGGTCTGATTTAAAACCACAGGAGTCAGAATCATGCTGTAATTTAGATCAATCTTTCTCCAGTGTGCCTTGACTTTGCCAGGCTCACAATTTTATTAATAAGAATAATAAGGGTGCACACCACTCAACATCACTGTAGGCACTGTGGCTTGATGATTTCTGCAAGTCATATTATGAAACACAACAGGACTTTCAGGTAGGTATGATAAACATTTCCATTTAAAACATTTAGAGATTACAGGCTTCTTCATTTGGTCAAGTGAACTAAGTAAGAAGAGGTGGGGTCTGGTTCTGCTATGGCTTTACTGTAGTGTGGTCCTCATGCTCCTCCCATTGTCCTCCTTCACCCACCTCCAGCCTACCTTAGCAGTGCAGCCTGGGGAGTGACAGAAATACACTTAACATTGGGAATTTGATATTTCTGACCTTTCAATACATTTTTCAGAAAGTCAAACAAACCTGGTATCTTTAACAATGAAGGACATCTTCTTATCTGCATCTCTCCTTCTCTGATTCAGTTGCATAATCAAATGAACAAAGCTATATGTGTGATTGTTGAGGAAGTTAATTCACTGGATAGGTACCACTGTCTATAATAAAAGGGAACATTGTCTTTAAATTGGGAACCTACACATAATCCTCATCTGCTATATACACTCTGAGTAGCAAAGTTAGAGATGAGCAACTAGGAGACTATTGGAAATGTAGCACTTCAAATTCTGCTCCAGAGTTGCAGAATCAAGAGCTGCATATTAATAAGAGTGCCAGTTCATTTGTCTGTACACTCAAGTTTGAAAAACACTGATCTGTGATACCCTCTGTCCTACTCAGAAAATGCCTTTTCACTACTAAAACCCTATCCTTTTCTCTGTGTGTCCTGCATACAGCACAATGCTTGGCATATTATGGGAGCTCAAAAAATGTCTAACAAATAACTCAACAAGTGAACTGATGAGGAAGGACAACTCATGGGGTTAGTCACATTCCACAAATATGAGATAGTCCCAGAGTGACTGAAAAAGTGCACAAGGGCCATTTCACTGCCAGGCATGCTTTCAGCTACTTGGTTCCCATTTGGTATCCCCAACATTTGTTGCTGCAACAATCCTTTGATCTAGCCATTGGTGTATATTGAGTTGATAGGAGCAGTGCTTAGCATGTGACTACACAGCAAGGCAGGAATACTTTATGACACATGGGAAAGATGGCATTTACTTTTCTAGAAGAGGGATGGAAAGTAATTTTTTTCTGAATTATTAAATTGTTGTGCAAATAGAGAGAATTTTCTGGACTGAATTCTTGTTCCCCACTAACTATTTTCTTCCAAAAGAAGAATTAATAATTACAAAATAATAATTACAAAAGTCTCTAGGAACCATATTGAATGTTTTGCATGAATTATCCAAGTTAGTCCTGATATACCCACTTGCTGCTTTGTGTATGTGGACACTGACCTTTAGGAAAGGAGTAAAGGCAGAATCAGGCATGACCACATATTTTTCTGATTCTGAAGACCATGTTTCCAAACGCTACCTAATTCTGCTCTTAGAGTTAGTGTTTCATATTATTCTTGGTTTCTTCTATAACAGGTATAAAACTATTAATGTGCAGCATTAATAAATAAAACTATTAATGTGCAGAACTGATCACTGTATCAGTTCTTACAATCTCTCCTTTTGATTTTTGCTCATGAGAAGAAAGGATTTTCTTTGTTGTATAGAATCCAAATAACAAAGTGGAAGAACCTTTTAAACTAAAGAAATCAGAGAGGCTGGAGAAAAAAGTATAAAAAGCTGAAAGAAGTGTTAATGAGAGAGATTATTCACATAATATCAGCAAGCATATTTGAGGGTGTTGAGATTGGGGAAGAAATATTTGAGAAAAGTTATGTTCTCAAATATAGTTTAAGTGAAGGACACTTAAAGAAGCTTTCCTAGAGAAAGAGAAGTTTTAAGATTTTTCTACTTTAAATAAATTATGTAGCTTCATTTTAAACTTTTAAAAGAGAGCTAGTAAAATTTAAATGGTGTACATAGAATAAGGAATGAACCTCATAGGCTATGAGATATATTCAGTTTATGTCCCTAGGTATTTATCATGAATTTACTATACCTGAATTTTGATTGCCTAATATTTTTCTAACATGTAGTATGAATGAAACTTCTATGGGCTCTACTAATGGTGCTAAAATGTTTTATATTTTTTGTTTTACAACCCTATAGGGTTAGTATTTTAAATCTAATTTACTTTGTATTACAAAATTGTCTTAAGAATTTAAATGAGAGGAAACAAGAAATTGTAGCAACTTTTTTGGTCAACTGCATTGATTGCAGGTGCCACCACTATACCCATCACATGATACTCTATAGAAAGCTTTGCACAGGGATTCAGGAGAAAGTGAGACCAGGACCTACAATATCATCATTATCACATTTCCTCACACAATCTGGAAAGGCCACTCTACTCAGTTCTCCTAATTTTAAAAACCAAATAAGAAAAAATTTATCATACCAGTTTAAATGCATATGATTACCTCCTTGGGGAAGATCTAATTCTCAGGACAGAGAGGTAGGAAATGCTGTTATGTGTGACAAGCCCAAAGGCCATGCCGATCACTGTGATGCATTTGATTTAATCCTGGATGTTGGGGTACTTATAAAGCTCAGTTTCAGCTCATGGCCCAAGCATTCACAATATTTTATGAAATGTTAATATAGATAGAAATATTGAATGGTCTTATCTCAGTCAAAAGTATAGAGCACACCTAAGCTATCATATCTTCATCAGTGAAACAACCATAACAACTAGATTTATGTACTTCAAAATTGCTAACCTAGATCATTAATTTCATCATGACCCCCACCACTACCACAAATTAAAAAAAAAATTCTTGAAGATCGAATATTATGCAGTTCTTCATCTCTTAGTTTTCACTGTCAAAAGAGCTTCCTAAGTAGTTTTCCTATTTCTTATCTTCTGCCTCACCTTTCATCCCAAATCTACTTTTATACTATCAGAAAAATAATAACGTGAAAATAGCAATGCTAGATCTTCCATGTTAATCTTATGTTTTAACAATGGCTTCCTATTACATTCAGAATTCTTTGGATGGCATTAGTGGGTCTTTGTAATCTGACCCTAACTTCTCTTCCATTCAGCAACAACAAACTCTGGGTCATGTTTTTAGCAAGTGATAAATCCCTTTATCAATTTTAAAGTAAGGGCATGATATGAGTTCGTTTGGGTTTTAGATGGAGCACTCTTTCAAGGTAGAGTAGAGATGGGGGTTACTTACAGAGAAATGGCAGAATAGCTAAGTTGAGAGACACCCAGGATTCCTATTTCTATTGCTGGAGATGGTAGGGCTGAAAAACTTAAACAATAATGTCACTTGAAACCTGAGGATTTGTGTATTTTTCTAGCTTAGCTACTGTGAACATTAAGCCTTATAGGGTAGCTTTGCAAAAGTAAGTCTGAACTAGAATGATACAAAGCTTAGGGCTTCCTCAACACAATAATAACTCTTAGAGTATGGTGGAAGATGGCATAACATTTTAAGGAATGACAGGAGAAATTGAATCCCTAGTGTGACCTTCACCTTTAAATAGGACAGCAAATGACTAAATGACATTATCCTCTATATTAATCATGGAGAAAGGATGAAACAAAACATTCTAAGGCAAAAGGCATAGGAGTACATTATCAGATGACTCTGATTAATGGGTAATGATGAGGACTGCAATATTTGGGAAAAAAAGAGGAAGAATAGTAACCAGAACAACTTGATTCTATCCTCTAGTTTTTAAATTTTATTTATTTTTATTCTTTAAATCGCAATCTCAGTAAATAGTTTTTGGGATACCTTCCTCCCTCCCTTAGGTGCCCCCTCCATTCTCATACCCCACTCTTTGTTGTTTGCTAGTCTGTGTTAAGTCCATTAGTCATTTTGTTTCCTGTGGTAGTATTCTTTCATTGGGTGAGGTACTGTGTTCTTGGAACCAGGTGAGCCTTGATGGTAGGTTTTCAGTCTTAAGTTTGTGTTGGGCAGCAGTCTATATTTATTTGTGGTTTGTCCATGATTCTCGTTGGAGGCTATCTTCTCCAATCCCATCTCTGTTGCTTTGCTACTTTACCTTATGGTTCTGGTGTCAAACTTAGGGGGTCTCACCCCCTGCCAATTTCAGTGAAGAAGTTTCTCTGTGTATACAGGCATCTGTGGATGGCTGTTGTAGATCATCTCTTCTGTCTCAGGTCACAGCTTTGCTGTGGGGCCAATGCCCTCAGTCTTTGGTCTTCCTCTCTTCTCCCATAGTGTGGGGAGAGGCACCTTGCTCTCCTAGAAGGCATCTCTGAGATACATCAGATCTTGTATCTTCCAAACCTGGTGAGTGCTTTGTGTTTTATGACACACATTCGTGACATTGTGTTTCCATAGTTGCTTCTTCTGTTTTGCATGCGTTGGTTCTCTCGTTGTCCATCTGCTGTATCCAGTTCAGACTTGTGGGCTGGATATTTGCCTGGTCCCTCAACTGTTTTATGATGGGTTTGTGCTATATATGTTCTTGCTCCTCCTGAAGATTAGATGAAGAGTGTAATGGAAGGGGTATCCTGTCCCACCCCCCCTTCGCCCACCTTTGCGTTGGTACCTCCCTGCATGGAGGCGGGGCTCAGATGTCTGTGCTTGTGCCGTCCCAAGCCCCCCTTGGGCTGGGACCTGGGGGCAAATTCCTCAGTCGATCTGGGCTTCAGATGGGACTAAAACCTAGTCCCAGGCTCTCCAGGCTTGGGGGGGAACACCACGGGATCTTCTCCACCTTTGCTCCCTGCTGGCTAGGGGCAGCAGCCGGGAGCTCCAGGCCTCATGGAACAGCTGGGCTGAACCGGCTACCCTGGAAGGGGAGCAGCTGGCTTGCACTCCACTGCACTCTCTGAAACAGAAGATGCTACCTCACTGAGGCCTCTCATCCAGACGCGGCAATCTGGATGGGGGTGTGGCCCCTCCTACCACTGATTCTATACTCTAAATGCATAGCAGCATTAATTTCAATTTGTTTTTAGTTTGGACAATTGATTCAATTCCATGCCAATTATTTGAAATTCAGGAAGAGGAAGACTCTGGAAGAAGAATGGCCAGTTTTTGGACAAGTTGAACTCATGTGCTTCTAGGTCAGTGGTTCTAATGTGTGACCCTCTGACCTGCAACATTATCACTTAGGAGGAGTGTATTAGAAACTCAAATTCTTGGACCTCCATCCAACATCTGCTCAGTCACAACCTGTAGGGGTGAGCTGGCAATCAGGGTTTCAACATGTCCTGCAGGTGATTCTGGTGAGAGCAAAAAATTGCGAAACTCTGCTCTGGGACATCTCAGTAGCACTGAATATCTCCTGGTAGACTAGTGAGTCCTGATGGGTGAGAACAGGACTGTATGTGCAACCTTGTGAGTCATCAGTGTGTGTCGTTGATATGAGTCCTGAAGTCTCACTTAGGAGCATCCTGTCTGTAGAATGAGAATGAACGACTAAACAGTGGAAGACAAGTCTATCATCCCTAAGTGTTCTGTGTTGATTTATTATTACAGAGGACTTATATGACTCTTAAGTCAGACTGCTCTTTCAGTGAAACTTTTCATGAAATGTATGACTTAAAATTTGACATATCTATATACTTGTTCTTGGTTAGCCCCTGTGGACACTAAGACACTATGGGCAGGTATTGTAAAAAGAAGGTCTGAACTAGCCTTATAGGAGGTTTAGCTTTTCCACACTGGAACAACCCAGGCAATGGAGAGAGAATATACAAAAGAAAGAATTCAAGGAGGTGAAATCTTAAAGTAATGTCAGGATTAAGACAATTTTTTTTTGGATGAGGTCAACTAAAGCATGTTTAGGAAGAAAAAGGTAAATGTAATCTATATCTTTATATACACTTAACATAATTTAAACTTAACATCGATAATTCTGTTAAATATTTAAAACAATCCTATGAAGTAGTTATTATTTTCCCGAGATGAAACTCTGAGAGGGTGAGCTATTTACTTCTAAGACCATGTGCTATGGAGCCAGGATTTCACCTCAGAGTCTGATATCAAATCCTTGATTCTTTCAGTGAGCAGTCATCCAGTATGCCTTCTTCAGCTCTTGAGGCCTGAGGTAGAGCATTACAATGGTGAACCACACTAAACTGTACCAGAGAATTTCTAAAGTCCCCTCCTACACAGATTCTGGGTTTAATTGTGTGAATTACTTTAGTCAATGGCAAATAAACAAATATATGCACCTAGAGGCTTAAAAAGCATTCCATCCCCTATTGTTTTTGGAAAACCCATCTGCATGGGAAAAGTTCTAGTTAGTTCACTCTACCAAGACTGTCATCAAGAGTTGGCTATTCACTCATCTACTTTCAGTCCGACCTGACTAGCAGCACCTGCCATTCACTGCAGTGGCATCCTAGAACTGCCCAGTCTGCATTAACTGCCCAGAGGTAATGGTCATCTGATTGGCTCCAGTCGAGAACAGCACAACTGCTCCACTGAGTCAAAATGTAACTCGCAGAAATGTGAGCAAATGAATGTTTTCAGCTATTAGTTTTTGAGGTGCTTAATTTCACAGCAAAATATATCTGATGTAGGCCCATATCTGCAGGTTGAGTGGAGGGGCAGAGAAACATACCCCATTAATATTTATGTAGTTTCATTTCTCAGTTACCTTTCCAGTAAAAGACCATTTTTCCTGGGATCTTAAAAAAAGCCAATTCCATATCCTCAAGGTTTCTTCAGTTTTTCTGAACCCAAATGACCATGGGGAGCTCAGTTACAACTTCTTTGAGTCCATTTTAACTTACAAAAAACAAAGACTTTAATCAATTGTAAAGTACACTGGTAGATTCTGATATAATTGTCTTATTAAAATGAGGAGAGTGAAAATAGATATTCTCTGTGGGCAGACTTGAAATTCTGATAAATTCTTCCACGATGAATGCCTAAATCCATTCAATTAAACATAATAAGCAGCATTTCAAACACACGTGAGATTAAAGTAAGGTAAAAGAAAAGATGTTTAGAAGAAAGTTGCATATGCCAAGAGTTAAGAAGAAAATAGAAACCCAGTAAGTTGATGGGCTCTGTGTGGGAGCAACTCTTTCTATGTAGGGTGGGTGGATGACTGGAAGCTGTAAAAAACAGTGGGGCCCTCAAAATGCCACCTGTTTGTTCAAAGGGAAGTCTAGAAAGATGGAATGCTTAAGGGTGATAACCAAGAAACTTGTTAACTTTGAGCTAGACTCTAGGAGGGAGAAAATTTACTTAAATGTCTGTAACTATAAGCAAACATGTAACATTTTTTTAATCATCAAATTTTGGAGATACATTTGGGATTCAAATTTGTGCTTATATAATTCAGGAAATTCCAAGTTGAGAAATTAGCTTCAAGTTGTCCTGGATTGCTATGTTATTGTTTTAAAGTTCTAAAAATACAAGGGATTATGAATACAAATGCCTCACACAAATATATGAATAAGCACAGATTTCTAATCCCAGGAAATTAAAAATATAGAATTCAGCTTTAAATTTTTGAGGGGGACTTCGGGGCTTGAATGAATTATTCAGTATTTTGTGTGTTTCTGATCAAGGATCGAACTGTCTCTGCCCTTGACTTCTTCACTAGGTAGGTAATAGGAAGGGTCATCTTTAGCCCTCCTTTAGATTTCCATAGTTTTATGATTCTATGGAATTATTAGTTCATGAATATATGATATACTGCAAAGTCTAAGAAATAGAAAATTAAAATCTTATCTTTGTCACTGTTTCTGATTAACAAAGCCATTAGTGCTGGCTCATTTTCACTGCCTGGAGGCTCCAACCTGAAAAAGTTGGTGAGAAAAGGCTCTTTTCTATCTTGTCTGATGTATTTCAGTGTCTGGGATGCCCAGATCTGCTTGTGATAGGCAGAGTTCTGCCAATAGCTATGCAGAAGGCTATCACAGGTTTTGGGGAGAAGGAAAACCTGAATGACTTGGGAAGCCTTCCAAGTAAGCACCGTGTGGATACAGCAGGACTCAGAAAAGGGAGGGATGATTTCTCTGGGTATGGAAGTCAGTGGCGGGGAGGACACGACAGGGCAGGTTTACTTCCTCCCAGGTTTAATTTGCTTTATTTTATATTTGTTAGGTAATACAATGTTTGCACTCAAATAAAGGAAATAATTCATTAACATTATATTGGCATATAGCACTTCTTTGTTCATTAGTTAATAAGTAGCATTTTAAAAAATGAATATGAATACAGTGACTTTAAGTTAAATATTCTCATCCTAAGAAAAATTTTGTGCCTGGAATTATATACCAGGAAAACTTCAATGGAATAGTTTAGTCAATGTACTTTTGAGTGAAGGAAATATCTCTTTTTTGTTCTTACTTAATTGTAGAAAGCTACTAGAATGAGTTAAAAAAACAATTCTGGGTTAATATTTTTATTCTCTGACATGAATTGTATTGTAGTTAAGAGAAAAACTCCCTAATAACTTGAATAATCTATAAGCTTTCCCTCACTTTGCTATTCCTAGCTTTCCAACATTATTTCAAACCATTCTCTGGTCTCTAACCCTGCTCTGGCTCATTGATGTATTTTCAGATAGTTCAACACCTAAGTCTTCATCCACTTTAGTTCATCTCTGAGTCTTATATTTTCTTGGTGGATGGTCCTCTTATATAAAGGACTTTTGGAGAAGGAAAGGAGTTCAAGAAAGGAGTTGACCAGGTACCACAAAGTCCCCTCCAGCTTTTAAATTATAAGCAGCATAATGCGTAGTGTTATACACTACTCACAATAACTTTTACTCTAATTTGTGGTGGAAATTTCAGTCTCCCAGCTGTGAATAGGGCTCCAAGATAATTCATATATAATGTCATGTTTCAAAGATGAGTAGCATAAGATGTGGACATAAACAAATGGGTGATCCCATAGTAGTTAGTTCAAAGGTGGGCATATGACCCAATCATTACAATATATAACATGTTCTAATATAGTGAGATTTCTGAGAATGCTAGGGCAGAAATAGTTGCTTTTTAAAAAAATTATTAAAAGTTGGTTTTATTATTTTTTATATTCAAATAATTTATTTATATATAAATTTCACATCTTTGTAATCCCTGGGGTTTACCCCCCACTCCCTGCTGTTCCCACTCTGCCCTGCCCACCCCCCGCGTTATATACTTTAATTTGGTTGTTAGCTTTTTTTGACTTTTCTTCATGGTTTTTTGTTTATGTTTCCCATGTCCCATATAATAATGAAACCTGCAAAAAAAAGTGGACCAAGACAACATTCTCACATCATGTACAAAAACCAACTCAAAATGGATAAAAGACTTACATGTCAGAAATAGTTGCTTTACTCCTCCGAATTGAAAGGGTATAAATATACTTTCTGTGGTTACTTTGCACCAATGGGGGGGGGGAATAACCTAGGTCGGCACAAACAGTTCTGACTTGGGAGTGAGAAACCATGTTTTAACCAATAATTTATGAGTCAATAAATGCCCCATTTATCAGTTTGTATTTCCCACTGGGTTTAAATGATCTGCCTCTTGCATTCCTGTCAGTTCTGAGTGGTGGAGGAAGCTGTATCTTTCTTCATCTCCCATCAGACTCTGTGCCACAGTCCTCAGCCAGCCTCACTCCTGGTTCTTTTGGTTTTTTGATTTTTGGAAGTGCCCAAGTTAGCTTTAGGAATTTATTTCCTGCAGAGGAGTTTCTCTACCTGGTAGATTGTCAGAGAGGATAAGTCATATGTTATATAACTTGGTGAGGCTACCGTCCCAATTTACAAATCCTGGTCAAAGGATCTTTCCATTACAGAGCCTAATTGCATGATGTGAATTGAGTGGAGACTAGAGTAGAGGATAAGCTAGAACCCAAGAGACCAGCATGATAACTATTATGGAAATGAAGGGGAACAGAAAGCTGTTGTTGAAGTCATAGTGCAATCCACATATAGAATTTCATCTAATCTCCCAATCTTTTGCTTTTATCCACACTGTGCAAGTGAGGCTTTGAGTGGGTAAGTAATTTGCAACTAACTAATGCAACTTAATTACAGCACAGTTCTATATCCCTGTTTTCTCACAATGGGGAACTAAAATAGACTAATGTTTCCCTGAGAGGAGCAATGGCAATCAAAGGATATAAAGTCATCTCAAGGAAATGAAAGTGTCTTCCCAAAATTTGAACTTAATCTCAATAGTTTTAGTTGTCCAGTTTCATACAACATGGTTTGCATGACACCTCAGACTCCAGAGTAGGATATGTCTAAATACTGTCTTCTATCCCTTTGAGTCATGTTAACTGGTGTGTGTCTTTGTGCTTGTGTGTATGTGTGTGGTGAGGGGAGATTACCTAATTATCTGAGTCTCAGTTTCCCCATCTGTCAGTTGTCTGCCTGTCAGTTACAAGGATTGCAGATAATACTTATAAAGTTCCCAACATTAAATGTAGCTATTTACCAAGGGAAACTTTTAATATATCATCCAGAAAACGTTAATTCTTAAATAATGCCCTTTGAATAGATTCTAAATGTTTCTCTATATTGCTCTGATCTGTCTCAAACCAGCAGCTCTGTGTTCATGGAGTCACTTATCTTTTAGGAATCAGAGAAAGTACTTTCAAAATGTTGACATAGGAAAGGTCAGAAATAGTATTGAGGAATTTCACAGATAATCCTATCTTTCCCTTTCCTCTGCCAGACTCTGTTTTTAGCTGTTTCAAAGTAATTTATATCTCTGGTTCAGTTAAAGTATGTGGCATCATTTAGACACTGCAAATAAAACACCAGTTTTACTGCAACCTAATTGTAGAGTGACAAGAGATAAATCTGGAAGATACATATAGTATGAAATGGCCAAGTGTGCTTCACTTATATAAGAACCAGACATAGAGAAACATTATGCTAAAAGAGGAATAGCTGGAGCTATAATTCATGCAGATTCATATATAAATAATATTGAGGACTCCTAGAATATCTACAACTTAATCACTTGCCCATTAACATATTGTAGGATAAATGCAGATCTGTAATTATTGTGTGTTGCGAAAACCACCTATATTTTCTTTTAAAACCCTCATAAAATGATCAGTGTATGGAGACATTGTCAGTCACTTGAACTGAGGAAATATATGTGAAATACTGACTTAGGTAAATAAATAAAAATGCAATATTCTCCAATGGTTAATGGTACTTGCAAAAAATGTTGCAAAATTGTCCCACCTTACAATCAAGGGATGGTGATTAGATTAGAAGTAAACAAAGAAGCAAAAGATCACAATGAAACAAAAATCTTACATACTTTGAAAAGTTTTTAAAAAACAGCTCCAAATTCCAAACCAGAATCATAGAAAATCAAGATTGTCAACCAACATTTATTAGTGCTATAATAGATATGTTGAACTTTGAATAATTGAATTGCACATTTTAAAAATAATCTGTCTTTTATGACAGAAAGCAGGCAGTTCCTGGCATAATTTGACAGAACTGCTCTGCCTTTTTCCTGTCAGCACTGTGTGAAACGATGCAATTAAAATCAAAGTGTGATTTGTTTGGACTGGTGAGATTTTCTCTTTCTCACCTAGAATGCTATTTATCCACATGTTAAGTTTTATTATTTAAGAAATATAATATGTATTTTATGTGAGTTTATATTGGTAGTGCCAGTAGAGATACACTTTAAAGACTGGACCCTAACTTTAGAAGAAATATAGTAATGCTTAACATTTGCCTGAAATTGCCTCTTACTTCCTGACATTAAATTTTTCTCTCCTTTGAGGTAGCCACCAAAATTGTCCTACCAATGCCCCCTGTGACCTTATCAGTTTCTCCTCCAAGGCCAGTTGAACACCTTCTGTAGCTCATTGTTAACAATTCAGCCCTAAGTCATGTCTTTCACATTGATTCTTTACTGTGACTGAACTGTACTCCTGCATCCCAGCTAGGCACATACAAAGTTTCTTTCTAATTTTTTCAGCCCACATTAATATGGTAATGTTATTATTGAGATTTCCCTCTCTCTATTCTTACCTATTCTTTTTTAATCTTTTTATTTATGGTTTCCTTCTTTTCTTTCATTTAAGAAAGTACAGTTATTTAAAAAATTGCATAAGTGTAACCATTTAAGTTTTTTTAATATAGCCTACATTTACCTTTAGAATCTTTCCAAATCTAGCTTTATATCTCAATAAATTTTTTCCCCTCTAGATCAGAGTTCTCAGTGCAATTTTCATTTATGTATTTCTTATTATAAGTAGGACTAAGTGATTCTCACACTCCACCCCCTTCTCTCCTGCTCCCCTCAAGTTAAAAATTATTTGAATTCCTTTTAATGGGGACTGTCTGCTCTTTTACTTTGCTCATTGTATTTTAATGGTCTCTGTCTCATTATTTTTTTTAGGAGCACTTTTATATTTATAGTTTAGTTTTTATTACAGATATTTCTATACAACATTTTCCTTGTTTATCCTTTGTCATTTGTTTTATAATTTTTCTGTGCAGAAGTTTACTTTTATGTAGCCAGTTGTTATCACTCCCTTTTTTATGGCCTCATAATTTCAAAGCTTAAAAAGTCACTTAAACTTGAAGATAGTAATACCAACTTTTTTTCAGACCATAAGAGTATCAAACTAGAAATCAACAATGAAAAGAAAGCAAGAAGAACATCCAACACTTGGAGACTGAGCAATATGCTACTAAATGAAGAATGGATAATTAAAGAAATTAAAGAAGAAATTGAAACTTACTTTGAAACAAATGACAAAGAAGACACAAAATTCCAAAATGTTTGGGAGACAGCAAAAGCTTATCTAAGAGGAAGGTTTGTAGCAATACAGGCCCATATCAAAAACCCAAACCAAGAAATAATAAAAAAAATAACCTAACCTACCAACTCAAAAAATTAGAAAAAGAGAAAATAAGGACAGTTTCAAGAACTCAAATAAGGACAACTCCAAGAAAGAAAACTATAAACCAATTTTCTTAATGGACATGGATGCAAAACTTTTAAACAAAATCCTGGCAAGTCGAATCCAGTGATGCATAAAAAGCATTATTCACCATGACCAAGTGGAATTTATCCCTGGGGTACAAGGATGGTTCAACATCCAGAAATCAATTAACATAATACACCACATCAACAAATAGAAAAACAAAAATGACATGATAATATAAATAGATGCAGAGCAAGCATTCGGCAAAGTCTAGCATCCATTCATGATAAAAGCCCTTGAAAACTTAGGGATTAAAGGAACTTACCTCAACATAATAAAAGACATCTATGACAAACCTATGGCAAACATCATCCTAAGTGGGAAAAAACTAAAATCATTCCAGTTTAGAACTGGAACCAGGCAAGGATGCCCACTCTCCCCACTACTCTCTAACATTGTACTGGAAGTTCTATCTAGGGCAACAAGGCAAGAGAAAGACATAAAAGGGATACAAATAGGTAAAGAGGAACTGAAGCTATCATATGCTGATGACATGATTCTCTATATAGATAACCTCAAAAAATCCACAGAAAAATTGCTTGAAATATTAAACCAGTTCAGTTAGGTAGCTGGATACAAAATCAACACACAAAAGTTGGTATCTTTCCTATATGCAAAAAGTCAAATAGTGTAGAACATGGAAGCAGGTTGAGAGCTGGAGCTTCAGATAAGAGGAACACCTTCTATCTCTCTAGTCCCCTCTAGCACACTAGAGGGTGGGCGATAGCACATCTCTCACCTGTAACCCATCTTCCTAACCTCTTTGGAATGTCCCCAGAGACATATGACCTATTAGTGATGACTGTTGCCCCCAAAGGTAAATTCTCCTGTTATCATGCATCCCCGCATCCTGCCTGCTGCATGTCACATACGCTTTGCTACTTCCTCATTACATCATTGTAACTTTCCCTTGCTGGGGTATATAAGGGATTTCTCAACTTCATTAAAGTTGGACCTGGACATGCTTCCCTGGATCCCTGTTCTGTGGGCTAGCCTCGCAGATTGCTATCCATCTCTTCCATCTCAATTTCTTCTACATTTCATGTGCGACTCCTAACAAAATAGAAGAAGAAACCATCTCATTTACCATCATACACACAAAAAATTAAGTACCTGGGACTAAACCTAACAAAACACATGAAAGAACTATATAAAGAAGATTTTAGAATGTGCTAAAAGAGATAGAAGAAGACATAAGAAAATGGAAAGACATTCCTTATTCATGGATTGGAAGACTTAGTATAATCAAAATGGCCATACTACCAAAGGCAATGGACTTTGGTATGCAATCCCAATAAAAATCCCAATGCAATCCCAATAAAAATCCCAATGACATTTTTAAAAGAGATAGAACAAAAATTACTGCAATTCATATGGAATAACAAAAGACTTCAAACATCAAAAAGTCTCCTGACCAGAAAAAAAGAGAAAAGAGGTATTACAATTCCAAGCTTCAAACTATATTACAAATCCATAATAATTAAAACAGCTTGGTACTAGTACAAAAACAGTCAGACCAATGGAACAGAATTGAATTGCCCTGAAATAAAACCACACATATTTAATCAATTAATCTTTGACAAAGGAGTAAAAAACTTACATTAGAACAAAGATAGCCTCTTCAATAAATGGTGCTGGGAAAATGGGACTAAGACATGCCAAAAAATGGACCAAGACAACTCCCTCACACTATTTACAAAAATCAACTCAAGATGGATAAAAGACTTAGATGGCAGACCCGAAACCATAACATACATAGAGGAAAACTTGGGCAAAACCCTCCATGAATTACAATTCAGAAATCCCTTCCTGGAAACATCTACAGATGGCAAAAAATGAAGGAAAACATAACCAGCTGGGACTACATCAATTAAAAAGCTTCTGTACAGCAAAAGAGACAACAGAGAAAAAAAAAGAAGTCCAACTGAAAGGGAAAAAATGTTTGCCCTCCACAAGAGTGATAAGGGTTTAATAACAAAGATCCACAGGAACTCACATAACTAAACAAAAGCAAAACAAGAAGCTCAATCAAAAAATGGGGCGAAGAATGAACAAAGACACTTCTCCAAAGAGGAAATACAAATGCGCAACAGGCACATAAAAAATTGCTCAACATAACTAGTAATCAGGAAAATGCAAATCAAAACCACAATGAGATACCACCTTACGCCAGTAAGAATAGTGCACATCTAAATAATGGGCTACAACTAGAGTGGTGATTGTAAACTGCTGGATTGTAAACTGGTCTAACCACTATGGAAAGCTGTGTGGAGGACCCTCAAATGAATGAAAATGGAAGTGCCATTTGACCCAGAAATTGCCCTCTTGGGAATCTACCCCAAAGAGATCACAATATGGGTACAAAGGGACACCTGTGCTCGGATATTTACTGCATCACTATTTATAATTGCAAGGACTTGGGAGCAACCAAAATGTCCCAAAACAGATGACTGGATGAAAAAAATGTGGTCTATACACACTATGGAATATTACTCTTCAATTAAAAGTGACAAATTGGATGATTTTATGATAACATGGATGTACTTAGAAGAAATAATATTAGCAGAAACAAGTCAAAAAGAAAAAGACAGAAACCAAATGGTTTCACTAACATATGGGATATAGGGAGAAAATTAACAAAAGCCATTAGGAAAAGTCAAAACAAGCTAAGCACCAAAATGAAGCACACAACTCTGGGAAGGGGTGAAAGGGGAGATTGGTGGGGAGGGTGGGAGTGGTGAACCCTGGGATTACAATGATGTGAAATTTATATATAAATAAAAAATATTCTGAATTAGCTGGATAATATGCTAAGTAATTTCTTTGAAAAACAGACTTCAAGATAGTAAAAAAATTTTCCTGTACCTCTTCTCAGTACCTATATATCATTTTTTTGCATTTGAATCTTTGAACATTTGGTATTTATCATATATACAATGTGAGGTATAAATAAAATGAAAAATTTTTCCATACAACTACACAGTGAGTCAAACATCATATATTAAATAACCTATTTTACCTTCCCTTGAAATAACAGCTTTATTTTCTACTAATCTTCATTGTTATGAGTTTGTTTCTGGATTTCTCTTCCAACCCATCAGTTGCTTTGCTTACATTTGTACTGCATTATATAGGTTATTTATTAAGGTTCTATATGTATTTTCATAAGGTATCACACCTTGCACTGAGGTCTTTTTTTCTTTTCTTTTTTTTTTTTTTGTTCAGAAATTTCCTAGCTAATCTTGATTGCTTTTCATGAGTTTAGAATCACCTGCCCTATTTTGGAAAAAGCTGGTATATTTATCTAGCTAAGATTAAATTTGCAAATGAAATTAGATCTAGCATCTTTATGATGTTGAGCATTCTACTCAAGACATGTTGCATTTTAATTTGTTCAAGTCTTCATCTGTATTCTTTGTAGGATTTTCAAATTTTTGTCATATAGGTAAGGTACTACACACTTCTATTAAATGGTATTATTAGAAGTATTTTTGTTACTAGTTTATTTCTTTATGTACTAAAACAGTTATTGCGTTCTGAAAAAACTATTGACTCCTATATTATATGTGCTATACTCTTTTGTGGAATTCTTTTGTTGTTTGCAATAGTTTTTTACTCTAACCAAATTATTTGATTATTCCCTACCTCAATTAAAATTTAAAATCATGATTGTTTAAGCTTTCTTTTCAAAACTTCATAATCCTCTCCTACATTATTGCATTGGCTGCCATTGCATCATAAATTATGCAATTGTACATTGAGGATAATATTATATAATGGTCTTGCAAAAAAAAAAAAAGAACCCCCTAAACAGTGGGACTAATATTGAGCATCTCTGATTTTGTTTCATAATACAAAGGGAACAACTTTAGTATTGTTCTAAACTTTGATTTGTGCATTAGAATCACTTGGGACCTTTTCAAAATCCAATGTCCAGCTCTCAGTCCAGACTGATTAATCAGAGTCTCTGAAAGATATTAACATTGTTTCATTTTCCCAGTTGATTCTCTGTCTAGTGTTTTGTAAATGAATGCTTTAGTATTTTCCTTTTCAGCATGATACCTACTATTAAGCTGAAATAGACATATTTTACCTTAAGAGGTTATCATGTATCTTACTTTTATTGAATTTTTTAATAAAAAAAGTACCCTAAATTTGATAGAATGTGATAGTCATGTGGTTTTTCTCCACGGAACTATTCATATAATGAATTATTATTCTGTAATAACTATACCAATATAATGAACTAGTAGTAGATTTTCTAATATTAAGCTATCATTGCATTACTTGAATAAAATTACTTATTTGTTAAGATCATATTAAAGATTTTTTTGCATTGATACAAAAAGTTTATGATTTGACATCTAATTTGGATGTGGGTGTCATTGACATGTTTAGCACCAATGTTGTACTCAAATCGTAAAAACAATTGGAAACTACCTCTGATTGAAAATGGTTTAAATTGGTGTTGGAATGGGTTTCTTTTTGGAAGCTGGATAGGAAGCTTGTGGGCCTGGTACTTTCTGATATGTGAGGTGGCATTCATGACTGGGTGACTAGAGCTTACACAAATTATTTCTTCTATTGAAGGCAGTTAATTGAAGATATCCTTTATCTTTTTGTACGCACTTTAGGAAATGATATTTTCTACTAAAAATCAGTTACTTACACAGTCAGCTTTTCTAATTCATTTTTAAAAAGGTTGAATTTTAAAATTTTTAATTAAATAGTTGATTTATATATAAATTTCACATCTTTGTGATCTCTGGGGTTTACCCCCTCACCCTCCCTGACCATTCCCACCCTGTCCTGGCTCCCCCCTCCTGAGTTGTGTACTTTAATTTAGTTGTTAACTTGTTTTGACTTTTCTTCATGGTTTTTTGTTTATCTTTCCCATGTCCCATATAATAGTGAAACCATTTGGTTTCTGTCTTTTCCTTTTTGACTTGTTTCTGCTAATATGATTTCTTCTAAGTTCATCCATGTTATCATAAAATCATCCAACTTGTCATTTTTAACTGATGAGTAATATTCCATTATGTATATAGACCACATTTCCCCCCCAGCCATCTGTTTTGGGATATTTTGGTTGCTTCCAAGTCCTTGCAATTATAAATAGTGCTGCAAAAAACATCGGAGCACAAGTGTCCCTTTGTACAAGCATTGAGGTCTCCTTTGGGTAGATTCCCAAGAGAGCAATTGCTGGGTCAAATGGTAGTTTCATTTTCATTAATTTGAGGGCCCTCCACACAGCTTTCCATAGAGGTTGGACCAGTTTATATTCCCTCCAGCAGTGTAAGAATGTTCCCTTCTCTCCACATCCTCACCTGCATTTGTTGCCCATTTGTTGGATTTGGGCCATTCTTACTGGTGTAAGGGAATCTCGTTGTGGTTCTGATTTGCGTTTCCCTGATTGCTAGTGACATTGAGCAGTTTTTCATGTGCCTGTTGCCCATTTGTATTTCCTCTTTGGAGAAGTGTCTTTTTAATTCTTCTCCCCATTTTTAACTGGGTTTTTCACTTTGTTTTTGTTAAGTTGTGTGAGTTCTTTGTGTATCTTTGTTACCAGACCATTATCACTTGTATGGAGGGCAAAAAATTTTCCCCACTCAGATTTCTTTTTGTTTTCTCTGTTGTCTCTTTTGCTGTACAGAAGCTTTTTAATTGATGTAGTCCCAGCTGTTTATGTTTTCCTTCATTTTTTTTTTTGCCTCTATAGATGTATCCAGAAATGAATTTTTGGATTGTAACTCATGGAGGGTTTTCCCCACATTTTCCTCTATGTATATTATGGTTTCTGGTCTTACATCCAAGTTTTTTATTCATTTTGAGCTGATTTTAGTACATGGTGTGAGGGAGTTGTCTTGGTCCATTTTTTGCATGTTTTGGACCATCTTCCCAGCACCATTTATTGAAGAGGCTATCCTTGTTCCGGTGTAAGTTTTTGACTCCTTCGTCAAAGATTACCTGATTATATATGAATGGTAAGGTTGAGTGTTCTTAAAGTATCTTTCAGTCCTCTTTGTTTTCTGTTTGTTCTTTATGATTTTTTTTGGAGCAGAAAGAAATTTACTTAAAAATTGTATATATTTTTATTGAGGTAATGTTGGCTTACATTACCTCAATACATTATAATCTCAGATATCTTCAGATAAAGATTACAGCAGCACATCCACTACCAACGGACCCACAATTCCACAACATTGAATAGTCGTCCTGTGTACCTCTCCTCACTGTGCCCCTCTGGTAACCTCAATTCTGTAGTTAGATTTCTATAATTTGTTTAGGTTTCATTTTGTTTCTTTATGCTCCACATAAAGCATTTTGCTTAGCATAATCCTCTCCAGTTCCATCCATGTCATTGCAAATGTCAGGATTTCATCTCTTGTTTTAAGAACTGAGTTCTATTATTGTGTATACATATCACATCTTTTTAACCTCTCATTTGTCCTTTACATAGGTTGTTTCCACAACTTAGTTATTGCAAATATTGCAATGAACATCAGACTGCATATTCTGTCAGCTATGTTTTTACCTCTTTGAAATAAATACCTAAGAATGGATTTGGTGGATTGTGTAATATAAAGTAGATTTATTCTGAATATTTTGATAAATTTCTTTATTGTTTTTTATATAAGTTGGATCAGTCTATATTTCCACCAATGGTGCAAGAGGGTACCTTTTCCCCCATATCCTTGCTAATACTGTTGTTTCTCATCTTTTTGATATGGGCCATTCTTATGGGTGTGCAGTGAAGAAATTATGAATGCCTAACCAAGATGGCAATAGACTAGGTTTCTGGCATGAATGCAAGTGAAACTTCAAACAACCACAGAGACAGTACACCTGGAGAGTCCCATGGCATGTGAAGAAACCTAGAACATCCCTTGGATATGAGAAACCAACACAAACTGTACAGAGAAGACACAGAGGAGAGTTGTGTTTCACCGAACAGAAAATTGGCAGAAAGAAATACCTGGAGTCTCTGGTCCACGGAAAGGACAGAGACAGTGGGGTTGCTAGTTCATCCAGGGACCCTGGGGAGGGAAGACTGAAACAATGTGGAAGGCACTCACTGTTAAGCAATATATATTCAGTAAGCGGTCCTGGGAAACCTGGTCTGCTGTGTGCCATTTGCAAACCAAAAAAGTCATTGCAAACAAGATAAGGAAAACCTCTCTCATTAACCAGTTCCCAGAAAACTAGGGACTGATTTACTATAACGACCTGCTTAGACTGCAGTGGTGCTGCTGGCTTTCCTAAATCAGAGATAGTGACCACCAGCCTACACTCTCCATTTCTCACTTATTCTTAGGCTTTAGAATTTTAATTGTCTCTCAGGTTTGTGTTTGTCTTCTTTGAAATTCAACAAACCTTTGCCCCATGTCCCTATAAATACCCCTTCCTTTTGTTAATAAAGTTGCCTCATGGTCCATATATCCATTTGGCCCCTGGCTGTGGCTGGATAAATCTCTTCTCATGAATTCATTTCTCGTGCCTTGCGTCTGGCTGCTAACACTGGTCAGCCACATCAAACTAGACAAAAATTAACTTAAAATGGATTAAAGACATTTCTATATTTCAGTCCTTATTTTGTTTAGGTCTGCTAACTACTGAATTTTGTTGATAATTAGATTTTGTTCTTATTAGCATTACTTTCCTTTAATTGTCTTCAAACTCATTAATTTCTTCTTTTATCTTTAACTGCTTAGTTGTGTTTCCTTTCATTTATATTAACTTTTAAATCACAATTTATTGATATTTTCAATTCATTTGTTTTTCAACTTTTTAAATTAATATATTAAAGACTGCCAATATTCCTCTGTACCTGTAACTTATTACTATAGATTCTGAAAAATGCTATTATTTCAAAAATTCTTGTTTGCATTTGTTTTAGAACTCAAGCATTGATTACATTTTAAATTTTCAGATGGAAATTTCCCTCTAGTTTCCAATTTTTTTTCTAATTCATAACATTAAATTATGATAAATGATATTTCCTACACATTTCTTATTCTTAGGAAATTTTTGAGTTTTTTTTGTGCTTGAATACATATTAATATATGTGTGTGTGCTCCATGAATATTTAAAAATAAGATGCAATTTACTTGGTGGTTTGGAGTTTGCTATAGATCAAATATATCTACCTTATCAATTATGTTAATTTATCTTTGATTTCTTCTTATTTTATATCTTGTATGTAAATTAAGAACATAGAATTAAAATACCCTTCTATTAGTTGATTTCTAAATGTCTATGATTATTGCTGCTAACATATTGAATAAATGCCTTATTTCCACTGTGAATCACACTCTTTCTCAATATAAAATGCCCTTTTTTCATGTTTTGAGTTCTATCCTATCTTGTCTGGTAATAAAATCAAGTCCTGAGTTCTTTTTTTTTTTGGTTTACATTTTCCCAGTGTACCTTTAATTGTTCTTTGGTTTTCAACCTTTATGAGTCATTTTATTTCAGGAGTATTTCCTGATAACCTAGTTAGGGTTTATTTTATGATAAAACCTAAAAATATTTCTTTAAATAAATGAACAAAGTTCATTTATATGTTATGAAAGTTGTTTTTGGTGTTCTTTCTGTCATTATTTTATATTAATCATATAGGTAGTTCTAATTTTTCATTACATAGAGAAGAATCATGACTTTATTCTAATAGTAATTTTTGTACCTTCTGTATTTTTATTTTCATAACCCAAGATTTCCCAACCTAATTCATATCACTATACATTGAGAAGGTGTTATCTGTGTACCACTCAGTGTGTGATGGCTGAGACCTCTGGAGGGAATTTCTCTGCATCCTAAAACTCCTTCTTTTAGTACACTTGGGAATTTCTGTATTCCTGTTTGTAAGTTTCTTGATATTTTTAGAATAAAATTGACTCATTTCTTCTTCCTTTCCCTCTTATTCTACCTATTTACTCTTTCTCGTGACAACCTTTGTGTTGCTACATGTACTTCTGCTTCTGCTTTTAATTTGTCATCTCTACATAATAATCTTTGATCCTCAGTTTTTAAAGATTCAGCAATCGCCTTCTCTGCCTTGTTCCTCCCATTTTTTGTTCACTGTATCTTCTATACTTTTTTGGGACATAGATGATCTGTGCCCCTAATCGCTATATTTGCTCTAGTATATATATATATATATATATATATATATATATATATATATATATATATATATATATATATATTTCTCATCTTCTGCTTCTGTCATTTTATGTCTAGAGTTTTAAAAGTTCTTCATTTCTTCTTTATATTGCTTAAGGTCTTATTGCTCCTGAATGTTCTCCAAATATGAACATTAGCTGGGAGCTTCTTGGAAAATCAGTGTCCCAGTCCCCAGTCCAGATTCACTGCTTTGGAATCTGTGTCCTAACAAAGTCTCTACCTATGTTGAGTATACTTAAGGTATGAGAAATACTACCTTACAGTGTTTCTATAAACTCTAATCTTTGTGATTTCATTTTGTACATCTTGATGGTTTTAGGCTTATTTAATTCTCTTTTTCTGATACTCTAGTTTACTTTTTATATTCTCCTATGATCCTACCACTTTTCTCTGATTTTTAAGTGTTTTTTTGGATACCTCCCCTGTCCTCCCTCTGGTGCCCCTTCTATTCTCTCAAACCCCACTCTTTGTTGTTTTCTAGTGTGTGTGTGTGTGTGTGTTTTAATTTTTTTGTGGGAAGAAAGCAAGTTACATAGGTAGATAGGTATATATATTACAATGCCATAATTACAAAATTATAACCATGCAAAATAACATATTATTTACTGAGTGTGATTTAAAAGTTTCAAATACCACTGGAATGGCAAACATCAAATCCAGTGTACTGATTATTATTTCTGGGAATGTATAATGGGGAATAGGATAAAAGAGGTATCCATAGAGAATGTCAACTATCTCTGTGATGGTTTTTTTAAAAAATTTAATTAAAATTTAAAAATTTGCATAAATATGTGTATTTATATTTATATTACATTATTGTGTACCACAGAGCTTTCCCACTTCCTAACACCTATTAATCATCCTAGTCTTTTGTGCCCATCACCTCCCCCACCTTTTTTCCCCTCTTCCTCTTTTGCTCCATTGTTCAGTCCCATTGGTCATTTTTATTTTTTGTTATTCATTTGTTTGTTTTTCCTTATATCCATCATGTAAGTGAGACCATCCTATATTTCTCTTTTTCTGTCTGGTTTATTTCTACTAGAATGAGTCTTTCTAGTTCCATCCATGTCGCTGCAAATGACATGTATGTCCTCCTTGATTGATGCGTAGTATTCCATCGTGCACATATACCACAGTTTTTTCAACCTATTGTCAGTTTTGGGGCATTTGGTTTGTTTCCAAATCTTGGTAATTGTAAACAGAGCTGCAATAAACATGTGCATACAGGTGTCCTTTTGAATTAGTGTTTTCATGTCCCCTGGGTAGATTCCCAGTAATGGGATTGCTGGGTCGAAAACGGGTCTTCCACACCATCTTCCATAGTGCCTGGACCAGTTTGCACTTCTACCAGTAGTGTAAGAGAGTTCCTTTTTCTCCACATCTGCACCAATACTTGTCCATTTAATTTATATGGGCCATTCTTACTGTTGTAAGATGGTATCCCAGTGTGGTTTTAATTTGCATTTCACTGATTACTAATGATGTGGAGCATTTTTTCATATGTCTACTAGTCATCTCCTCTTTGGTGAAGTGTATTTTTAGTTCTCCCATTTTTTTGACTGACTTTTTTTGTTTTGTTTTTGTTGAACTGTAGGAACTCTTGTGGATCTTTGTTATCAAACCCTTGTCACTTGTCTGGAGGGCAAAAATTTTCACCCAGTCAGATGGGTTTCTTTTTGATTTGTTTATTGTCTCTTTTGCTGTACAGAAACCTTTTAGTTTGATATAGTCCCAGCTGTTTATATTTTCTGTCATTTTTTTGCAAGTCATAGTTGTTTCCCAAAACAGATTTCTGAGGTGAAATACATGAAGGGTTTTGCCCAGGTTTTCTTCTATGTATTCTATGGTTGGCAGGTCTCACTTCAAGGTCCTTTATCCATTTTGGGTTGACTTTTGTACAGGGTGTGAGGGTGTTGTCCTGGTTCATTTTTTCACATGTCTTGATACAGTTTTCCTATTTACTGAAGAGGCTATTTTTGTTCCAGAGTATGTTCTTTGCCCCTTTGTCAAAGATTAGTTGACCATGTATGTGTGGTTCTATTCTGGGTATTTGATTCTAATTCATTGGTCTGTTTGTCTGATTTTGTACCAAGTACCATGCTGTTTTAAGTATTATGGATTTGTAGTATAGTTTGAAGTCTGGAATAGTAATACCTCCATTCTCTCTTCTGTTTGTCAAAAGGGTATTGGCTATTTGGGGTCTTTTGTTGTTCCATATGAATTTCAGTAATTTTTGTTCTATCTCTTTAAAATGTCATTGGGATCTTTATTGGAATTGTATTGAATCTGTAGATTGCCTTTGGCAGTATGGACATTTTGATAATGTTGATTCTTCCAATCCAAGAACAGGGAATGTCTTTCCATTTTTTAAATATTATCTTCTATTTATTTTAAGAATGTTTTATAGTTTCCTTGGTATGGGTCTTTTACTTCTTTAGTTAGGTTTATTCCCAAGTATTTGATTTTCTTTGGTGCAATGGTAAACGATGTGTTATTTTTTAATTTCTTCTTCTTTTGATTGATTCTTTGCATATATGAATGCTGTTGATTTTTGTGTGTTGATTTTGTATCTAGCTAGTGTAATGAATTGGTTTGTTATTTCAATTAGCTTTTTCTGTCATTTTTTCTGGGTTTTCTACTTAGATATCATATCATCTGCATCTAATGATAGCTTTCTTTCTTTCTTCCCTATTTGTATTCCTTTTATGTCTTTCTCTTGTCTTATTGCCCTAGCTAGGACTTCCAGGACTATGTTGAGAAAGAGTGGAGAGAGTGGGCATCCTTGCCTGGATCCAGATCTTAACTGAAATGGTTTCAGTTTTTTCCTCATAGAGGATGATATTTGCTGTGGGTCTGTCATTTTATTATGTTGAGGTATGTTCCTTATATAACAATTTTTTCCAGGGCTTTAACATGAAAGGATGCTGAACTTTATCAAATGCTTTTTCTGCATCTATTGATATGATCATATGTTTTTTTTTCTCTTTGTTGATGTGATGGATTATGTTGATTGTATTTCGGATGTTGAACCATCCCTGTGCCCCTGGGATGAATTCCACTTGGTCATGATGGATAATCCTTTTATGCAATGTTGAATTCGATTTGCTAGGATTTTGTTTAGAATTTTTGCATCTGTGTTCATTAGGGAGATTGGTCTATAGTCTCTTTCTTTTCACTATCTTTATTTAGTTTTGGAATTAGTGTAATGCTTGCTTCATAGAAGGTATTTGGTAGGTTTCCTTCTTTCTAAATTTTTTGTAAAGAGTTTTAACAGGACCAGTGTTAGTTCCCCTTTGAAAGTTTGGTAGAATTCATTTGTGAAACCATCTGGACGTGGGCTCTTGTTTTTAGGGAGTGTTCTGATGACTGCCTCAATTTCACTGCTTGTGATTGACCTGTTTAAGTATTCTATTTCTTCTGTGTTCAATTTTGGATGATTGTATTGTTCTAGAAATTTGTCCATCTCTTCCAGGTTGCTGTATTTGTTTGCATATAGATGTTCATAGTAGTCTCTAATTATGTTTTGGATTTCTGTTGGGTCTGTTGTAGTATCTCCCTTTCCATTTATGATCCTGTTTATTTGAGTTTTCTCTCTTCTTTTCTTTGAAGGCCTTGCAAGGAGTTTATCAATTTTAATTATTTTTTCAAAGAACTAGCTTTTGGTTTTGTTTATCTTTTCAATGGTCTTTTTGGTTTCTATTTCATTAATCTCTGCTGTTATTTTTGTTGTTTCTTGTCTTCTGTTGGGTTTTGGATGTTTTGTTGCTCTTTTTCTAACTCCTCAAGTTGGGAGATTAGAGTATTTCTTTGGGCTGGTTTCAATTCTTTTTTCTTTGGGCTGGTTTCAATTCTTTTTGTTTGGGCCTGTATTGCTATGAACTTTCCTCTCAATACTGCTTTTCCTGCATCCTACACATTTTTGAATGTTGTGCCATCTTTGTCATTTCCCTCCATGTAGGTTTTAATTTCTTCTTTGATTTCCTCTTTTACACAGTGATCTTTCAAAAGCCTGTTGCTGAGTCTCCATGTAGTGTTTACTCTCCTTATTTTCTTTTCATTATTGATTTCTAATTTGATGCCTTTATGATCAGAGAAAAAGGTTGGTATTATTTTAATCTTTGTGTATTTGTCAGGTTTGTCTTGTGGCCTAATATACAGTCAATTTTAAAGAATGAACTATGTGCATTTGAAAAGAAAGTGTATTCTTTTCCTTGGGGAAAAGCTATATACAGCATCCTGTATATATCTATTAGGTCCATTTGGTATATATCTATTAGGTCCATTTGGTCTAGATCTTCCTATAAATCTTTGTGTCTTTGTGTAGTTGCTGTTTTGTTGATCTGTCTTTTGTTGAGAGTGGCATGTTAAATTCTCCTACCACATATGTATTCTCATCAATATTTGATTTCAGTTCTACTAGTAGTTGTTTTATGAATTTTGGTGCTCCCTCATTAGGTGCATATATATTGATTACTGTTGTCTTTTTGGTGGATTGACCTTTTAACCATTAGGCAGTGGTCATCTTTATCTTTATCTTTATCTTTTGTCACTTTGAAATCTGCACTGTCTGATATAAGAACGGCAACCCCTGCTTTCTTGTGGGGGCCATTTGCTTGTAGTATGGTTTTCCAGCCTTGGACCTTAAGTCTATGCTTATCCTTAGACACCGAATGTGTTTCTTGGAGGCAGCAGAATGTTGGGTTCTGTTTTTTGATCCAGCCTGCAACTTTTCATCTTTTGATTGCTGAGTTTAGATCATTGACATTTAGGGTGATTATTGATATTTGAGATTCTAACGGTTTCCTGGTGGTCATTTTGGGGTTGTGATTTGGTTTCTTTTTTTGTTTGTTTTTTTATTTGTTCTTATGGTTTTGATCTTGAGGCCTCCTGCAAAATTTCTTCAAGTGAGGGTTTAGTGGTAGCAAATTTCTGGAGACATTGCTTGTCAGAGAAGGTTCTATTTTTTCCTTCATAGAGGAAGGATAGCTTTGCAGGGTAGAGTTTTCTTGGAGTTTTTTTGTGATGTGACTCCATTCTCTCCTTGCCTGGAGTGTCTCTTCAGAAAAATCCGAGGTCAGTCTAATGAATTTTCTTTGTAGGTTATCTGTTTCTTTTCTCTAGCCATTCTCATTATTTTTTTCTTCTTTTGAGTTCTTGGAAGTTTTAAGATGATGTGTCTTGCTGTGGCATTTCTTTCATTTAAGTAGTTTGGTGTCCTTTTGGCTTCCTATATGTTTATTTTCATTTCTTTCTTCAGATTTGGGAAGTTCTCCTCTATTTTTGTATTGAAAAGTTCCCCTGACTCATCTCTCCTTCTGGGATTCCTATTACTCTTATGTTTCTTTCTTTAAGGAATCTGACATATCTCTGAGTTTTTCTTCAGTCTTCCTACTTTGTTTTCTCTTTTTGTTTCTTTGTCCTCTCTATTTCTGTATCTTCAAGTGTGCTGATTCTTTCTTCTATTTCATCTAATCTGCTTCCATGACTTTTTCCTGCATTTTTTAGCTCCTTTATTGCAACCCTTAAATCTGGGTCTCCTTCAGTTTCAATTTTAGGGATTTATTTTCATTCTTCAGTTCTATAGGCTATACATATTAATGCTTTCTTTTTTATATTTTTCTACTTTTTCCCTTTGTGCATTAAATACTTCTATCATTCTGTTTTCTTTTTTGTTGGATTCTTCTCTTATCTGTTGAAGTGAATTTGACATGTTTATTTTGGAATCTTTGTCTGAGATATACATCATTTCTTCAATGTCTTCCTGTTTTCTGGCGATTTGTCTTTCCTTTGATTGGTGTTTTCTGGCGATTGTCTTTCCTTTGGTGGTGATGGATTTTTTGCTGTAGGGCTTGCTTGAATGTCTACAGTTTTTTCTCCTTACTGTGTTTTGCTTTTTGACTTGTTCTACATATTGAGAAACCATGGCTCTGGTGTTGGTTGGCATCCTGATAGTAGCATTTTCCAGATTGCAAGTAGATCTGTGGTTTAGTTTATTAATTTGAGCCGGTGCCACTTGCATGAAGGGGGCTGTCTTGATCTGCGGTGGCAGTGATGCAAGGAAGGGACCCTTCCAGTGGCCTGGTCCTGGAACCAGTGACTTCCAGCATCTCACTTGGGTGGAGGGAAGGTTGAGCAAGTTCCCTCATAAACTGGTTGAAGGGGGCAGCCTTCTGTATCTGCAGCAGCAGTGATGCAAGGAAGGGACCCTCATAGAGGCCTGGTGCACTTCCAGCATCTCACCTGGGTGGGGGGGAGTTGGGGCAGGTTTCCTCAGGAACCTGGCTAATGGGGTGGTTTTCTGGATCTGCGGTGGAAGCCTACTAGTCTGTTTTGAGTCCATTAGTCTCTTTCTTTCCTGTGGCAGTGCTCTTTCATTGGGTGAGGGACTGTGTTGTTGGAATCAGGCAAATCAGTTTGCTTTGGGCGTCCAGTCTGTATTCATTTGTGATCTGTCCATGTTCTCTTGCTGCAGGCCATTTTCTCCAATCCCATCTCTGCTGTTTTGCTGCTTTACCTTTTGGTTCTGGTGTCAGATTTGGGGGGTCTTGCCCCTAGCCAGTATTGGTGAAGAAGTTTCTCTGCGGATACAGGCATCTGCGAATGGCCTTTGTAGATCAACTCCTCTGCCTCAGTTTGCACTTTTGGTGTGGGGCCGATTACTCCATCTTTGGTCATCCTCTCTTCTCCTGTAGCATGGGAAGGGGTCTTGCTCTCCAAGAAGGCATCTTCGAAATGAGGTCTTGGGTCTGCCTGGCCTGGTGAGCACATAGGTGCACTTCATGACATCATGTTTCTAGTTATTTCTTTTGTCTTACATGCACTAGTTCTCTCAGTTATCCATCTGCTGTGTCCAGCTCAGGCTTGTAGGCTAGATTTTTGCATGATCCCTTACCCGTTCTATGATGGGGTTTCTGTTGAGTATGTTCTTGCTCTTGAAGTTTAGGTGGAGTGAGAGCAAAATGGGACTTCCCCCCACCCTCCTACCACCCCCATGCACTGGTACCTCTCTGGGTGGGGCCAGGGCCCTGATGGCTGAGCCTGTGCCTTTCCATGCTCCCCTTGGGCTAGGAGCAGGGGGCAACATGACTCCGCCAATCCAGGTTGCAGATGGCTGCCCTGTGCAGCAGCCATCTGTTGGTGAGTGGGGCCACTAAAACTCCCACACTGCCCCCCTCCCAGGCTCACCAGGCTTAGGGGGCTTACCCCGGATCCTTCACCCCCTTTGCTCCCTGCTGGCAAGGGAGCTTGGACTGCTACGGACCCAGGCATGAAGGCAGCCCTCAGGAGGCTGCCTGATGGTGGGCAGTACTCCTCTAAAAGTACTTTCTATGGCATTTTCAAGATCTGCCACCAGTAGGTCATCATGCTACTTACTATGTTTTTTCACTTGCTTCTCTTCAAGACTTCCATTTTTTCAAGAGCTATGAGATATGTTTTGGAGGCTACAGAATATATCCTTTTATCAGAAAAGTGGAGCTTTCAAGTTCTGTTGTATCAGTTCTTTTTGGTTTTGTGTAAGTTCCAGGAAAGAATGAAGAAATAACCTACAAAACAATATTCATACTAGAAGTGAATGTTTCAAGTTCAGGAAAATTGCTCTATTGTGCTGCTTCAACTTCCTTGTATGGACAAAACTTGGTGATTCTGTTTATAAGCAGCTGTGTATACATACCTGTATTTTAGCCCTGCTACAGGGAGTTAAAAGAAGAGAGAGCTGAACTGAATTGGTAAATGTGTCTCCAGGTGTTCAGGTTTTAGCCAGATGGTGAATTTTCAAACTTACCCATGAAGATATGGTAATAATCAGTAAACACAAAATGAAACACAAAATAAAAAAGCCTTCAGAGAATAATAAATAAGTGATCTATATTTGGAAGATTTCCAGTCACAATAGGAGCAATTCTAATAATTTTAAAATATTGCTTCTTCAATCAGTACAGCATTTATGTTCCCCTATTGTCTTCTATACCTTTCTATACCTACTGTGTTCCCACTTTCATGTCCCTTTTAAAACTATGATAATGTTTTCAAGTTTTTTCTCTTCCTTTCTAAATTTTTCATGATGTATAGTTCTCAGGCAGGAGGCAGTTTTATCATTTTCAGAAATTTTTTTTCTTCACAATATTTTTCCTTACAGGATTCTTTGTCTCCTTTCAATTCAATATTTTCCCTTCTGCATTTCTTATTGACTGCCATCTCTACTTCTGTTTTTTACCTTCACTTTTTCAATTTCTTCTACACTCATAATTTCATCTCTCCTCAATCTCTTCTTCCCTTAGAATCTCATCTTGATCCCTCCATGTTATCTAAATTTTCTTTTCAAATATCTTTCTCATGTATTATAGGAATTATTTAATTCCTATTTAATCAGAATTGTTCTGGTCTGATAAGGATGCTGTAGCAAAATTCCACAGATTGGGTGGCTCAAATAACAAATTTATTTTTCAAAAGATGGAGTCTGGGAAGTTCAAGGTTGAGATGCTGGCCAGTTTGATTCTTGGTAAAGACTCTCCCTAGATTCCAAGTGACCACCCTGTCTTCGCATGGCAAGAAGAGACAGGTTTGATATCCTTTCTTCTTATAAAAGTACCAGTCCTATAGAATTAGGGCTTGACACTTATGACCTCTTCTCAATTTTATTACTTCCTCACAGGCTTTATTTCTGAATATAGTAACATTAAGGCCTCAAAATATGAATTTTATAAATTACTTCATTCACAGCAGGACTGTATGTATCTACTGATACACAGCAGTTCCTCCAAAAACATTTCATTCATGGTCATTTCTTTAACTTTTAGAAAAGAAAGAATCCAGACCAACTTTGAATGAAATGATGTCACTTTAGGATCTGATTTCACTATTTGTCATTTTTATTAAAGTCTTTTAAACTTTCTTAAAGTCTCATTTCCAGAATATTTTCTTTCGATGATGTGAAATGTATTATTTGTCAAAGAGTTGCTGTTTTCTTGTATACCATTATAAATTTTCCTTATCACTCTGTAATACTAAGATACTTTTTATGAAGACAATGCAAACATTTCTTTTTAAAAATCATTGTTAAAAATAAAATGTACTATCTAATCACTTCTAAGTATATGGTTCAGTAATGTGAAGCATATGAAAATTATTTCTGAAAACCAAGATGTTATTTTCTTTAGCCAGTGTTTAGAGTTCTATGTTGATAATAGTAATATTTATTGTTTACTTTTTGCTTGGTATTTAGTAGTTTAAATGGATATTTCATATAATAATCACAATAATTCTGTAAGTTAGGATAATTTAATCTTATTTAACAAGCAGAGAACGAAGTCACAGCTAAGTAACTAGTCCAAGATTACACAACCATTTTTGCAGAATACGCTTTTTAAAATCAGTGGACAACAAAATAGGATCTATCAACCTCACTATTTTGAGCTGGATATCTGTTGTGGAGGTTGTCCTGGGTGCTGTGGGATGTCCACTGCAGGCACTATCAACTAGGTGACCTGACTCCCCATCCCAGAGATAATCAAAGGTCTCTGTGGGGGAGAGAGGTAAATCTGTCATAGCTGAGAAGAGAAACACTTCATTTTTTGGATAATTTTTTACTTTTTTTGTTGAAGAAAGGAACCATGTATTTCATAAAGCTTTCTATCTTCTGTTCTCTGATTTTCCTGGAAATTAATGTTTAGATCAAAAGACTTATTCAAAATTCAGTTTTCATTAAAAAATATGGAAGACAAAAAAATAGAATGCAAAGAGAAATACAAAGTTATTTAGACCCCAAGCCAGTCATCTAGATGCTTTACACACTTGAAAAAATATGTGTTGGTGCAGGCTGTATGCCAGACACCATTTTCTAAGTGCTTTACAGGATCTAGACCCTTTAATTTTCCACATTATAAAATATTGCTTAAAAAATATACAAACTACAATCCCTAAACCTCTAAGTAGATACTATGTGGCAGATGCAATAGTTAGAGAGAAGAAGCAGAAGCAGTGCTAGTCTGAAGGGAGGGCCCTTGTTCTTACCTGCAAGGTTAACTTCCTCTTTGTTGAGTGATTTTTAGTTTCCATTTCTGATAAGGTTTTCAATAATATATGACTACTTGAGAAAAGTAACAGTAATATTTGAAAACCTCACAGAAAGAGAGTATGTACCTGATTAAATAGAAAAGGGTACATAATACAGCATGTGAGCATTTGGGATGTCTTGGTTGTGAGTGTTCCTTTTTTGGCTATTGTCTGGGAATTACTCATGGTTCTGAGTAATTCTTCCCGAAAAATGCCTAGAAGGAAGCAGTGTTCAGGTTTCTGATGTAGAGTAATTATAGATGTCAGTTTCCCAGCTGGAGTGCCAAGATAACTTTCTTCTACATGCAATTTTATAGTTTTTCAACAAAGAAGTTGTCAGTCAAAATGTCTGTTTCCATCACCCATTGGTTTATCAAAGCAAATGGTGTAGATACTTCTTGATTTGATAGGAAGTGACAAAGAAATGAGTTCTGCCATTGTCTAGATTTTAGGTATCAGACTATAAACATTAAATTTCTCCTTGATATTACAAAAAGACTTCTTATTAAGAAATTTTAAAACAAATGCAGAGAGAACAATATAGTGAACCTGATTTACTCATTACCCATTGTATCATTTCAGCTCTACCTTCATTCCCAAGAAGATTTTTTGAAGCAAATTCCACCATATTATTTCACTTGTAATCTTACTATTAGCACTCTAAACCAAAGCTATAAAATCATATTCCATCTAAACATTAAAAAAAATTTGCTAGCAAATAGACAATGATCACCTTTCTGATTATGGCATGATTGTTTTATGGTGTTTGAATTGAATCTAAATAAAGTTTATATATGGTTATAGATTTAATATTTAAATTTTTAATTTTTATTTTAACTAGTTTCTTTTAATCTATAGGTTCTCCATTTTTGTCAGTCATCCCCTCCCCCCTTTTAAAGAAAAGAATAATTTGTCTCAGATATTCTCTTTCTCTAATCTCTCATTTTTCTGTAAATTGGTGTTTAGATTTAAGACTTGTTCAACTCCAGATCCCTTTAAAAGTATTCATGCATTTTTGACACAAAATGAATGATATGTTCATTTTTTTAGGAGGCATGTAATTTCTGGTTAGTGGCATCTGATGACTTTATAACAGGCACATAAATTCAGGAGGGATTAGAAAACCAATATTTTAATCCTATCATGTCTTTTTTTGTTTTAGCTGAAATGTTTATCAAAAGAAAATTTATTAATCATTTAGTTACCCTAAGGTACAGGTCACACAGCAAATTAAGTTAAATGTTTGACTTTTCCCTCCTTAATTTGCCATTTTAAAAATAATCTGTTGATTCCCTAGCATTCTCCAAGGAAATTTGTTGAGCTATATGGTTAAAAAATATTTTTATTTTAAGTATAAATAGCATGAATAAACACATTTCATACTTTTCACCCATTGGAATTGAAATTGGGTCAAAAGAGGCAGAAGCCTTTAACCAACAAGCCACATGTCTGCATTACCCACACACATAGCAGTGTGCCAAAGTCACAAAGCAATTTAAACAATAGGGTTTTATTCACAAGGGAAATTAACCAGGAAAACAAAAAGTCCTTAATGCCACAAGTGGCCAGTTATCTTATCCCAGTTACCATTTTCAGTACCAAAGGTCCCAAAGACACATGTCCAAGATGGTGCCCCTTCGTCCCTCCAAAACTCAGGCAGGCACTCTGCAAATGCCAGTCTTTCTCTGGAGTCTTCTCTTTGCTTCTTTTCTCTCCAGCATTTCGAGTTGCTCTGTTTCTCTGAGGCTCTTCAAACTGCTTCAACAAAATGCTGATACCAAATCAGCTTTCTAAATATGCTGCCTTGTTGCAGCTCCATGCATTTCTTTTACCAGCCCTGCCTTAGATGGCATCTGACCACATTTACCAGGCCTGCTTTCAGCAGCTCCTGGTCACCCCCAGCCTGCCATCCAACTCACACCAGCTAATTCTCTTTCTGCCATTCTCCCACCCTGACTCCTTGCCATCTCCAGCTCACTCTTCCAGGAGACTTCAGCTTCCCCTGGCAGACCACATGGGCCTATTTCCTCAATTCGCCATTCTCATCTCTCCCCTCTTTCTCCTTTTTTCCCCTCTCTCTCCTCACTCATCCTTTTTTATAGGCCCTCTTCCTGATTCCCATTTTCTCTCATGCTGAGTCTTCCTCTCAGACTCTGCCCACCAGGGTATTTTGACACTAATACAATTTTTAACTGTGTCACTACCCTGTGTCATTCCCCCATTCTGATCTAATACGCATTTATATCTATAAATATAAAAACAGCCCTTTTCTTACACAACCATGCAAAAACATTACATGTAAGCAGGCAAAACATGTAGTTACATCAATACCAGTTGAGCATTTTTTTAAAATGTTAAGTATCTGAGAGGGGAAAAAATGTCAAGCCATTAAACCTGTGGAATCCCAGTGGGTACCCAACACTTATTTGGATAGTCATGACTGAATAAATATCCAAAACCCATATATACATAACTTATTGCTTTTTTTCTGAACTTCCAAACTCTCTGTAAATCTGACTTCTGACATTCATAATGAATTTGCTCCAGTAGTGTTATACCAGGCTTTTCACCTTTCTTTTTACAAACTAGTGTACATAACTGACATAAGAACATACTTTTCTATAAGCATGTAACCAAATGCATACAGGATTTTTCATTGCATGCTCACAGAATCCAAAGCAATTGGAGCGTTAGAAAGTTCACCCGTTTTAAGGGACAGGGTTATTAGGGAATGGAGAAAGAAAAAGAGAGCCATCTGCATAGTGCCAGGAAGGCAGGAGAGCTACTTCTCCCCAGAGTGGAAATTGTACCGATTCCTTTTTTTTCTTAATTTATTTATTTATTTTTTATATGTGTTTCACATCTTTGTATTCCCTGGGGACCACCCACCACCTTTCCTCCCTGACAACTACCTCCCATCTCCACCCCTCTTAACCCCCCACATATGCATCCCTTTTATGGAATTTTCATGCACATGTCTATGGCCTAAATTGTCAACCGGAATAAACTTTATAATAAAAAAAAAAAGTTCACCCATTTTAAACACAAGACTACAATCCAAAGTAATAGGCACATTACAAGGTTTGTCCATTTTAAGCCCTTGGATAGTTTTTACTAAGGCGTTTTTACCAAACATCTTGCAACTGCTTTCCACTGTAAGGTACTCAATGCAAGGTAAACTATTCTTGGGCTGGGCTAGGGCAGGTGATTTGTTCCATCTGGGTCACCAACTGAAATTGGGTCAAAAAGGGGCAGGTGCTACTAAGAAAACAAAAAGTCCTCAAAGTCACAAGTGGCCAGTTCTCTTACTCTAATCACCATTTAGTCTGAAAGTCCCAAACACATGTCCATGATGATGCCATTTTGCCCCTCCAAACCTGAGAGGTAGTCACTTCTGCAAAGTTCAGTCCTCCAGCATCTTCTCTTTGCTTCTTCTCCAGCCTGCCTTGCTGTCCTGCTTCTCTAAGGTTCTTCAAACTGTTTTGACAGAATGCTGATCCCAAATGATCTTTCCAAATATGCTGCCTTGCTGTGACTCCATGCATTTTCTTTACCAGCTCTGCCTTTGGCAGCATCTGGCCACATTTACCAGACCTGCCCTTAGAAGGCCCTGGTCACCCCCGGCCTGTCATTCTGGCATCTGACTCCATACCAGCCACATCTCTGCTGGTCACTGTCCCACCATGGTTCTTTGCTACCTCCAGCTTACTCTTCCAGGGGGTTTCCCCTGGCAGGCCACATGGGCCTGTTTTTTCAGTCTGCCATTCATGTCTCTTTTTTTATTCCTCCCTGATCCTCCTTTTTTATACACCCTCTCTTCCTGCTTCCCATTTTCTCCCATGGTTCTTTCAGAATCTGTCCACCAGGGTATTTTGGCACCAATACAATTTTAACTGAGTCACTGTCCTGTATCAGAATCACTGTCTATGCTCAAATTGTTCACATTTGATTGGTAGGATCTCTTAAGGCCCCTGAGATTCTTTGGCATAGCCCTCATAAATTCTGACAGTTTTCATTCATACTGACTGCTCCAGACTTAGACTCTGAGAAAACTTGCTTCTTTTTAGTGAGAAATGACCACTAGAAACCATACTCAAGATGCTAATGTTGCCATTGCTACTAAGTTTATCTCATTTTCAAACTTTTCAATACTAGAGTTGGAGCATATGTGTTACTTTTAAAGATAGAATACACCATAGGTTTATACACATCCTTCTCATTCATGTTTTGAACTTTCAGGGATAAAGCTTTTTTTTGTTTGTTTAGTTATCTTCAATGTGGTTTCTTTTAACAATGTCCAAAGACTCAGTTGTGTACAGCGTTGGTGGTATAGTGGTAAGTATAGTTGCCTTCCAAAAACTTAGTTATTTTTATAATTACCAACTTAATCACTCATTTTATTTTTCTTATAAAGTAATGTAGCTGTCTCATATAAACATTAGCATTATCATCAACAAAATGTTTACTAAAATCCATACATTTTCCTAATTATTGGATTGTTATTAGGCAATATCCCTTTAGGGACATATAAAATACTGTGAGGTCATGCTATTTGAAACAAGTCCTTTGAGTTGTTATACAAGAACTTTTAGTTTCTAGGGATAACCTTATTTTTTTATTTTTGTCTTATAAGTATGTAAAATAGTTACAAGCTCTAAGGTAAACTCTACAAAACTAGTTATATTTAGATGAACTCAACTTCTAAATTTATTTTCTCAACCTCTTCTCCTCGTCTATAGTAACCATTACTGAATTATGACTTATCCTTTCTTTTTTAACAATATCAGCAACTATGTATTTATACCCTTCTTAAACAAAAAGAAAACAGTTTTCAAAAATGAAAAATTTTACTTTTCAAAAAATGTGTAACATAACTTTTGACATGCATTTTATAATTATTTTTGTCAGAATGAATTTGAATATGTATGTTTTATTTTGGTCAGTGTATCTTTGCTCAGGGATATCTTTTAATAATTCTTTTAGCAAGGACCTAAGAATAGTATATTCATTTTAGTCCTTTAAAATATGTATTTTATGTTTCTCTGGGACATTTTAAAACTAAAATTTCTCAACAGGCTTCAAATGGATTCAAAAGCTTTGAGATGATTTTCCTGATTCTCAGTTTCAAACACAATTCTCTTAATAGTTGATATAAAACAATTACATTTTGTTTTGGAAAAAATACATATTTTTCTGCCTTTAACTGGGAAAAAAATTAAGTTAATGGTTAGATTCTCCCAGCACACTGAAGATAATATTCCATTGACTTGTATTACCACTAATGCATGGTATACTTTTAAAATCTGAGCAGTGCCTTTTAAGGCAATCTATTTGTGTGTGTGTGTATGTGTGTGTGTGTGTGTGTGTGTGTGTGTGTGAATGGTTGTTTTCAGATATTATTCTAGTTTTAGTTTCAACAAAGTTTGGGTGGTATGGATATATTTTTATTTATGGCTTTTTAGGATTTATCATGATGTTTTAATCTGAAGGGTCTTTTCATTGCTTCTCAAAAAATTCTGTCACATTCTTTTAATTGTTACTCTTTTTCACTCCACTTTCTTTACTCCACCACCTTCTCCTTCTCATGATCCTTTTAGGTATATTTGTACCTTTTCATTTAACTTTTTAGGCCTCATCTTTTCTTTAATGTACATATTACTTATATATATATATAGCAATGTACATATTATACATATATATCATCTCAGTTTAGCACTCTAGGTAATTACTTAAGCACATATTTCTGCTTATATTTAAAAAAGGTTACATTCACATTCTTAGGTCTCACTATAGTGCAGTTACTGTGTGTGTAATAAGATGTTCACTGGAATTTGTATTTGCTCTGAATTGACCACTGAGGATTAAAAATTGAAGGAAAAGAGTTGTCAAGTACCTCTCATTCTAAGGAGAGTTATTAAGAGTCAAAATGGGTCATGTTAAAGATACCTTAATTGACTCTTATTTTCAGGTACACCCAGAAGCTTAAATCTATGACTAGAATATCAAGAAAAGGAAGTCACAGGTCCCTTGAGTCATTGGTCCAATAGAGGGAGCTTTCCCTTTCCCTCAAAACCAGGCAATGAGGGGAAGCAACAAGCAACATTGGCCCCCTAGTGGATACTGAACTTGCTGATATGCTTCTGTACCGATGGGGCCAACAGGTGAAGAGAAGGTGAGAAAGATGGTGGGTGGAGCAGCAAAGGAGTTCTGAGGAGGAGATCTGAGCCTTCTCCAGTATATGCCCGGTCAAATTCTCTTGGGTCTAGTGCACATTTTGAAAAGTTGTCTTGACTGAACGGTCACCTGAACAAGAGCAGAACAGTGGTTGGAAAAAAGGGTTGCAAGAGGCTGTGGAATATTCATACCTCTTAAGACAGAAGGTAATTAATTGTTAAGAGATGATGAGTTTTATGACCTATCTTTCCTAAAGAGGCTGGAGCTGCAGAGATAGTTCTAGAAAACTCCCAAAGGGATCTAATCATGTTTTGTTTTTCTGTTCCTCTCCAGAATCTCTTCTTTTTCTTTTTATCAGAAATTTTAATGCCACTGTAGTAAGGTAGATACTCTTTCTTGTATTTCCCCCACCCTTCTTGCTATGGGGGAGTCCATTTATTATTGTTTACATGTATTAATAATTTTTTAGTCATTTGTTTGTCTATTAATATCAAAACCAGTTTTTTAACTTCATTAGGCTGAACTTTGACACTGAGCTTCTTCCTGGTAGTTGTTTGTATGATCCTTTACACTTCATATTAATGTGAGACTGCAAGTCCATCCAGCATTGTTGCTGGCTTCGCTCCCAAATGCCCTGGTACCACTCTATCTCTCTTATTGGCTGGTCCCTTCTTTGCAGCTGTGGTAGCTCTCTGTCCTGATGCTTCTCATGATCAGCCCTCTCATATGCTTTGCGGTTCAATGAAGGGACCAGTTGCACAATCAGGTTGGAAGGGATCAGTTTTTCCAGGATGATTTATACTCTCTGATAATTGAGCTATCCTCAGTGACACTGCTGAGCATGCAAAGAAAGCTGCTCTGCCAGCTATAGGCAGAGCTCTATCCTTGGAAGCATTTGAAAATAGTGACCAGACCAATTGGCTATAAAAATAGAATTTTAGCATCAGCAGGGACCTCTGGGCAGCATATGTGAATTTAAAAATAGAAACATTCCATATTCAAGAGAAATTCTGCAACTGACAACTGAGTTTTAAAAGAGGTCATAGGCAAAGATGTGTCCTTGAGTCTTGAAATTACTCATATTCTTAGTGCTTCTTTCTGTAAACAGAGCTTGTTGGGGAAAATGATGTGGTCTTTTATCTTGTGAATTTACTACATCTCTAAGCATGCATAACCATCACCAACCATTGCAGCAACAAGCAACACAACCAGTGACTGGGAATGTTGGACTTGGCAGAGATCCTGGATTTGAATCTCAGTGTTGCTGTTTGCTTACATGACTGTGGACTAGTTATGCATCCTTCTTGAACTTTGGTTTCTTCCTAACAATACTTATTGTGTGCTGAATTGTATTGAGAATTAAAGTTAAAAAATCAATGTACAGAAACATTTGGCAACTCATAGGGTTGACATCTTTGGACCACAAGAAAACAAAACCACATTGGAATGAACTTGGATATATAGGGTTTTTTTGTCTTTTTATTTAATTTTACCCACCAAAGAGAAAGTCAAGTAATCAAATTGTTGGACAAAGATCTGATTACTGAGCTTTATAAATAATGAAAACAGAAGTTGCAAGTGTAGAGTGTGTTCTGTGTAAACAGTGAATCATGAGGGTGGAAAGACCTTTTCATATTTCAACAGAGTTTCTGGGTCATGTACCCTCTATTTATAGTCTTAACTTAGGTTGACTCCATTTAATGACAGTACTAAGAATTGATGACTTCTTTATTCCCAGAGCAACTGGAGACAGAGGAGTAACTAATCTAGATTAGAATGTTTAAGGTTGGGGTCATCTGCCCAGGGTCACTTTCAGTGGTAGAGATATCTGTAAAAGGCAAGAAAAAAAAAAAAAAAAAAGACACATGAGATTTTGAGTTCCCTCCTAATTTGCTTGAAAAAACCCTCTAGTTCAGAATCTTGGTATCTTGCTGCTTTTCCATCGCTTCTTGCAGTCTGAATATGGTTAGTATGGTTTAGAATGGAAATGCTAGAATTCAGAGCATGACTTTTAGTAAAGAAAGACCAGAACTCAATGTCAGTAAATTGCCAACACTTGGTAAATAGTGTCTATTATTATTTTTACTTCCAGTTCAGCTTTTATACTTCATCCACATTGATTCTTTTTTTTTAAGAGTATTTTAAAAATTTATATATAAATTTCACATCATTGTAATCCCAGGGATTTACCCCCCACCCCTCTCCTTCATCCCCCCCCCTTTCTCTCCTGACCAAAGTTGTGTGCTTCAGTTTGGTGCTTAGCTTGTTTTGATTTTTCCTCAAGGCTTTTGTTTATTTTTTCACTATATCCATATATTAGTGAAACCATTTGGCTTCTGTCTTTTTCTTTTTGACTTGTTTCTGCTAATATGATTTCTTCTAAGTACATCCATGTTGTCATAAAACCATCAAATTTGTCATTTTTAATCGATGAATAATATTCCAGTGTGTATATATACCACATTTTTTTCATCCAGTCATCTTTTTTGGGGCATTTAGGTTGCTTCCATGTCCTTGCAATTATAAATTGTGCTGCAGTAAACCCACATTGATTCTTAATCTTCCTTTGAATGTTTCTGTGTACAGGAACCTTTAAGTGATTAGTCCTAGAATATTAGCTTTTGTATTCTACATTTTGAATTCTGTTCATGTAGTCAACCTATCCAAGCTAATTGCAGCACTTTCAATACTGGAAATGTAGATACAGTGTCTATTCCAGAGCATTTAAAGTGGATTGACAGGTTATTCTGGGATGGGTTCGTCTTTACTTTCTAAATTCAATTTTTCTTCTCATGCTATCCCTGAATCTGTCCACTTAAAGACCTTCACTTTGGTAGCAAGGTTTTATATAACAATCCTTCTTCCTTACATAGTCCTCAATTTGTCTGGGAAATCAAATAAAAAAGGGTCAAGGGACCTCAATGTCTGGTTTTGAAAGTATACATCGTAATGCGTATAGTCTTCTTATTTGTTCAACAAAGTTTTGCTTTCCTCCACCTAAGTCCTTTGTTAAGAATTTTGTCAGATTTTAAGTTTCATCTGGCATCCTCTTTGGCCTCAGAAATTTTCTTTCCTCCTTCATTTTACTACATTTTCTTTCAGTGAAAATCCTTCTTCTCAGGTCCTATCTCAAGTCACCTTAGCTTTGGAATGAGATTGTCATTGCAATTTCAATAATACATTTTATTTTATTTTTTTTAATTTTAAATAGTGAGCATATTTTTTTTTTTAGTTTTTTATAATCAAATAGTTTATATATATATACATTTCATATCTTTGTAGTACCGGGATTCACCCCCCCACCCTCCCTGACCATTCCCCCTCTGTCCCGCCCCCCCACCCCGAGTTGTAACCATTTGGTGTCTGTCTTTATCTTTTTAACTTGTTTCTGCTAATGTGATTTCTTTTAGGTGTGTCCATGGTTTTTGTTT